>JAUNZO010001055.1:0-135895 GCA_031894775.1 Chloris gayana
GTTGTCGGTGTTGTGAAACCGGCCGACAAGTAAATTTGTGTTTGGAGGGGATCGACGCTACTATTCGAGATGGGCCTTGGATGTTTTAGGAGAGCGTGGTTTATACTTGGTTCGGGCGATCGAAGCCCTACGTCCGGTTCGAGGATTGTTCGTGTTTTGTCTTGCAAAAAGAGCTACAAAGGATGCGAGGGAGGAGGGTTGCTCCAAGCCTCCGTGTGCAATGTGCTCTAGGATGTGTGTGTGTGATGAGTTCGATTAGCTCAATCTGTGTTGTGTGTCCCCCTTTCTTGCGTGTGTGTGGGGTCCCTTTTATAGTCCAAGGGCCGGGCCACTTACGGGTGGGGTCGGAGTTACTACCTATCGTCCCAAGCGGGGTCGGGGCCGTCGTGCACTACCCTGCTCGCATGCGGGCCGCTTTGGGCGCTCCGGTCGTGCGGCGTACGGTTAGTCTTGATTGGTAGCGCCGGAGTCAATGCCACGCTCGTCATCGTGGCAGCCGTCTGTCGCATGGCGGTCTCCATCCATCACTCCCGTTCATCATGGCTCCGGCAGAGATGGTGTTGACGCCTCCGTCTTGTCATCGTGCCGGGGGTGTCGGGCGACGCGTGAAGATGAGACAAGAGGAGCTGCGCTGATCTCACCCAATCCCTGTGGATTGGTGAGTTCCCGAGCGGAGTTATGGCGATCCCTGTTCACCTGTGAGGCTTCGTGAAGAAGCCATTTGCCTCCGAGTCGGGCGAGGCGGGGATCGCCGAGCCCGCCCGAGTCCTGAGTCGGGCGGGGCGGAAGTGGTGCACCTGCCCGACCCGGAGTCGGGCGAGGCGGAGGCCGCGGGCCCGGCTTTCGTAGCCTTCGTAGGCCTAGGCGGATGCTTGTTGGTCAGCCACGGGACAGATTACGGGCTATTGTCCCGTCAATCGCCCGGCCTCCGTCCCGGTCCACGAGCCATCATGGGCTTGGTAATGATCACGCCGCTCGCAGGCTGAGCTAGCGCTAGCGTGCGGCGCTGCGGAACGGGACGGTTAGGTACTCGCGCCGGTCACATCACGTCATGTCGGTGAAACGAGTTCCCGTGCGCTGTAATTGCGCCTACCGGCCTGCCGCAACTCCTCCCCTATCCGGTGGGTGAGGTCGCTTCTCCGCGAAGCAAAGGCAAACGCGGCAGGGATTGCGGTCCCACCCGACGCCGAGTCGGGCGAGGCGGAGATCGTGGGCCCGCCCGACCCGGGGTCGGACGAGGCGGAAGTCGTGGACTTCGCCCGACTCGGGGTCGGGCGAGGCGGAAGTTGTGGGCCTCGCCCGACTCGGGGTCGGGCGAGGCGGAAGTTGTGGACCTTGCCCGACTCGGGGTCGGGCGAGGCGGAGGTTTCGGGCCCCACTTCGTATCCTTTACGCGTACAAGACGGAGCTGTTAGCCGGATTAAGTACCCCGATTAGGGCTCCCTAATCTAGGTACCCGACAGCTGTACTTGGCGGGCGATCGCTTAAAGGATAAAGGAACAAGTGCGAGGCTAGGGATAGAACTTACGTAGTTGTGCGATGTTCCGGGCGTTGGTTAGTTCTCGACCTTCCACCGTCTTGAGTTTGTAGGAGCCGGGCTCGATGACTCGTGCCACGATGTAAGGTCCCTCCCATGGAGGGGTTAGCTTGTGGCGATCCTTGTTGCTTTGCACCCTACACAGCACCATGTCTCCGATGTTGAACGCGCGGCTCTTGACGTTGCGGTCATGGTACCGTCGGAGCGCTTGTTGGTACTTGGCGAGTGCAAGAGCGCAGCGTCGCGCGCTTCATCGAGCTGGTCCGCCGCGTCCTCGAGGGCCGTCCGGTTCCCTTGTTTGTTGAAGGCGAACCCTTGGAGCTCCGTAGTCGAGGTCGGTTGGCGGGACCGCTTCGATCCGTAGACCATGAAGAACGGCGTGTAGCCGGTCGCTCGACTTGGAGTCGTTCGAAGACTCCATAGGACGGCCGGTAGTTCGGCTGCACAACGACCGCTAAAACGTTTCGAGCGGTCGTAAATGCGTGGCTTGAGCCCTTGCATGATCATGCCGTTGGCCCGTTCGACCTGCCCATTGGTCTCGGGGTGAGCCACGGCTGCCCAATCCACTCGAATGTGGTAGTCGTCGCAGAACGTGAGGAACTTTTCCCCGTGAACTGCGTGCCATTGTCCGTGATGATCGAGTTGGGAACGCCAAAACGATGGACAATGTCGAGAAAGAACTCGACCGCTTCCTCGGAACGGATCTTGCTGATGGCTCGAGCCTCTATCCACTTTGTCAACTTGTCGACCGCGACAAGCAAGTGGGTGAAGCCCCGGCGCCTTTTTCGGAGGGCCGATCAAGTCTAGGCCCCGGATCGCGAAGGGCCAAGTGACGGGTATAGTTTGGAGGGCCCGGGCAGGCTGATGCGTCCGTCGAGCAAAGTACCGGCAACCCTTGCATTGGCGAACGATGCGTGTTGCGTCCGCCACGGCGGTTGGCCGGTAGAAACCTTGTCGAAAGGCGTTGCCAACGAGGGTACGTGGCGAGGCGTGATGACCACAAACGCCCGCATGTATGTCATCAAGGAGCCGCGCGCCTTCCTCGATCGGGATGCATCGCTGCAAGATCCTCGACACGCTGCGTTTATAAAGCTCGCCGTCGACCAAGACGAACGACTTAGAGCGCCCGTGCGGGCGTTTCGCCTCGGTCCGGTCGGACGGGAGGTTGCCGTGGCGGAGGTACTCGACGTATGGAGCCTTCCAATCCGCCGGCTATGGTGCGGAGCTCGCCGGCGCGTCGATCTCCATGATCTCCACGGCCGCCCGTGAAGACCCGGCCCCGAGGCTTCGTCTCGGCTCGCTCGTTGCTTCGAGTCGAGGTCGGCGTCGGGGAAGCCTCCGGACCCACCTCGACCGATTTCTCCCCGGTGTGGGGAGTGGTGGGAGGTCGCACCGACGGTTGGAGTTGATCATGGGCGAAGATACCCGTCGGGATCGGCTCCCGACCGGATGCTATCTTGGCAAGCGAGTCCGCCGCATCATTAAGTCGTCGGGGGATGTGCCTAAGCTCGAGCCCATCGAACCTCTCCTCGAGCTTTCGCACCTCTTGATGATAGAGCGTTAGCGTGTCACTCCGACAGCTCGACTCTTTCATGACTTGGTCGACGACGAGTTGGGAGTCACCGCGGACCTCGAGTCGTCGGATTCGGAGCTCGATGGCGATCCTCAAGCCATTTACCAAGGCCTCGTATTCAGCCACATTATTTGAAGCCGGAAAATGTAACAGGATGGCGTACCTCATGTGGATCCCCCGAGGGGAGACAAAGACGAGTCCGACGCCGGCTCCTCGGCGCATCAACGACCCATCGAAGTACATAACCCGAGTACTCTTGATCCACCGGCGCCGGTGGCAGCTGGGTCTTCGTCCACTCCGCAATGAAGTCGACCAAAACTCGAGACTTTATTGCCGTCCGAGGCGAGTAAGTGATGTCGTGCCCCATCAGCTCAAGGGCCCATTTGGCGACCTTACCCGTAGACTCCTCGTTCTCGATGATGTCGCGCAGAGGGAAAGAGCTCACCACGGTTATCGAGTGCGAGTCGAAGTAGTGGCGTAACTTGTCGGTGTTCGAACCACCGGCGGTAGAATTTGTCCCGGGGTTGCGCGTTTTTGGCCGGATGGTGCACAAGGGAAGACACGAAAGGTTTAGGCTGGTTCGGAAAAGCTCCCTACGTCCGGCGGTGCGGGGGTCTCACGGCGTCGTGTTCCTTGCGCCAAAACGGAAAATGCGAATACGGATGTGGTGGGAGAGGAGTGTGCTCCAAGTCCCGTGCGAGAGTGTGTGCGAGTGGTGAGAATCGTCCTCCTTTTGTGCGCGCTTGAGTCACACCCCTTTATAGTCATAGGGGTGGGACCCGAGCTACAAGGGAGAGACGGAGGAAAAATGGGATGGTCGTGCTTCGGGGTCCTCCAATCAGCTCCCTTGCTTGTTCATTTCGTCGGGGTTGATCGGTCGGTCGCGTCGCTCCTGTTGCAACGGGCGTCGGGGTAGGGTGTTCCGCAATCGGGGAAGCCACGGGTGACGCCGTTCACGGGGTGGTTGGATTTAGACGTGTCATGCCCGTCGTTCTTCGTCGGTAGTGATGATGCTTTGGATATGGCCAAGGTACGGGGGTGGTTTGCCTTCTCTAGTCGAGCTTGGAGGGAGAGGTCGTGCGGGACGGGACGCTTGCTCGAGCTCGACCTTGAGCTACACCTGTTCGACGGGTGTGTCGGGGATCGTACGCTCGTACATCATCGGGCAGCGACTCCTCCCGGAACCCGCGGTCCACGCCAACTCCTGCCATTCAATAGGAACAGGACGTCCCATTGGCGTGCCCCGACGGGAGCGGTGGCGGTAGGAGGGATGGGCTCGGGCCTCCCTCCAATGATTCCCGGTCCGAGCCCACGTCGGCGCCGGGGCAGTTGGCATTGAATATGGTTGGTGGTCGAGCCACGAGGTCGAGCGCGAAGGGCGCCGAAGTCGGGCGAGGCGGGACTCCTTGACCCGGGCGCTAGGGTCGTGCGAGGCGGACATCCTCGAGTAATCCTTTGGGGTTGTTCCTTGGTCGGTCCGTACGAGCCTCGGCCAATCTCGGGGGTGACGTGGTCGCGCTAACCTTCTGTTAGGTAGGTCCGGGCGCCGCCACGTGGCAGCGCTAATCTTTTCTCCCGACAAGTATGTATAATGCATCTTGGATTCCTCAAATTGGTATGAAATTTTCTTGTTCGAAGAAGCTTGGAGGTTTGGGTGTTTTATGCAGGTCAAATGTGCTTTAATGTCGGAAAGAAGTATGAGAACAGAAGTCAAGTCGACAAGAAAATTACATCTTGTAGTTTTGTTTGTTCCAATCAAGGCTACCGTGCGAGAGGACAAGAGAGATCATGTTACCAATAATCCCCGAGCTGAAACAAGAACATGTTGCAATGTCCGCATGGGAATTATGTTGGAACCAGAATCTGGAACCTACATATTACATGATTTGGTCACCGAACACAACCATAGGCTCCAGTTGCCAGAAACAACCCACTTGATGCCATCACAACGAAAAAGATTTCTGAAGCACGAGGCTATAGATATTGATATGGCTGATGATTCTGGAATTAAACCTAAAGCAGCTCATGAACTAGCTAGTCGCTATGTTGGCGGAATATCCAACCTAAGTTATACCTGTCGTGAACATAGAAACTATCTACGGACTAAGCGTCAAACAGAGCTAATACATGGTGAAGCAACAAGCATACTGAGGTACTTCCAGCATAAAATTGTTGAAAACCCATCATTTGTGTATGCTTTGCAGTTGGACATTGAAGAACAAATAACAAACATATTCGGGCAGACGCTAAAATGATTATTGACTACGCCCACTTTGGTGATGTAGTTACTTTTGATACTACTTTTGGAACTAATAAGGATTACCGGCCATTTGGTGTATTTGTTGGTTTTAATCAATTCAGAGAGACAACTGTTTTTGGGGCTGCTCTCATGTATGATGAAACTTGTGATTCTTTCAAGTGGCTTTTTGACACTTCCCTTCTGCTCATAATCACAAAGAACCTAGAACTATCTTCACTGATCAAGTTGCCATGGGAAAAGCAATTGCAGAGGTCTCTCCATTGTCAGAGCATTTGTCACAAGTTGTTGGGCTAAAGAAAAAAGATGTACAGAAGAAGACTGCAAAGCGCAACGAGAGATAATTGGGTTGAAAAAATGCGCAAAACAAAGAATTACGAATATACCAACGGTACATTCGCAACTTTCCAAACATTAGTGATTTTATTTCACCACTGATTATAAATTCTAACCCTTTTTATAATATTCATAGTTGCGGAAAGATAAAGAGAAGTTGATGATACAAAATCAACCACGAGTTCAAACAGGACCACAACAGAGCAACAACCAGGGATTTCAAGAAAATAAATTCACTCAACCACTAGATCAAACCTACACTGTCAACAGTCAAGTGATTGAAGAAAATGGTTTTGGTGGTTATATGCGGCTTCTCATGGTATATCCTTACAACTAATAAAATAATATTTGTCGTAATGCTTGTTGCACAAATATTTTTCCATTAGCAAATAATTCTAATAATTTTAGCTATAATGCAGGATAATTCTGATGTCAGTGAGTTGTACCCAAGGAGGAGAAGATGAAAATAGGGATAACTGAAGGACTATGAGCTCTGACCATGCAGCGTCAGGATCCTATTTTTACCATCTAAGACAGTATTAGTTCAATAGAAAGAGATAACACAGATTTACTTTTCAAATACAGTGTGCTATTTTAGGGCCAATTCATGGTGTTCTGAACACTAATTCACGCAACTATACAAGACTATGCCTAATTCTGAAATTATGTCCAATTAAAATGTTTTGCAGCATAGAACCCACTAACTGCATATAGAGAGGCTAAAAGCTAATAATACCTATTTTGCTGCCAACTAAAGGCTCCACGGGTCCTTGACCCATTGTCCATTATCAGCACATCAACGCCCATGCTCATATCTGCTATCTCAAATCAAAAGCGCATCATCCTTTTTGTTCCCAGCCAAAGCCGGTGCTCCGAGGGTGGCCGCTCACGAGCGCCCGGCCAGCAGTGCCGAGCAACATTAAGCTCCTACCGCTGAGCGGCCAGTAGAAAAAGGGAACGGTGACGGAGACGACAAAAGCAAATGCGCAGTCGCTGCCGCTGGTGGTGATGGACACCAATAACCTGAGCTGGGAGCAGTAGTGGCTGGGAGTGGTGACGATTCCGACGTGGTCAATTTCTCTGTGGTGAGCTAGCTGCTTCGAGAGAACTCAGTCGATTGAGATTGAGATTGAGATAAGGAAGACGACGGAACGATCAGATATTTTCCCCCTTTGTTGGGCTTACCATATGGGCTTGCTGTGGGCCGGGAAGGCCTGCCAACATATGTTCGCTGTCTTACAGTTTCAGAGTTAATCGTTCGATCTAAAATCAATGATCTGGATGACCTACGGCACGCCTTTGCCGTTAATACTACGACGGCAGCTGATTTGGTTCCATTATCATTGATGTATGCCTTATCCTATATACAACTGTTTCTATCATAATTTTATGGGATAACACTGTCGATGTAACATGATACATATAGAAAGATCGATCCTTTCGGAATTATTGTAACATGGAACTAGATACGATACTAGTAAGTAGTACTCCATTCATGAGCTGTAGAAGAATGCAAAAATTCTTTAAAATATTACTAGTATGATATCGTCACAAGTAAAAATGGTCGGCAAACACGTTTCGAATTTGCACTAGTATACAAGATAAAGACAGCTTTTTCTGTATTCATTATTCAAAACAGATAGAGTATATATGCTATAGTCATCCGCTACAAAATGGGTAACTATACATCAACCTGCCTTGAAGAATCGTTGATGATGCTGCGACTCTGCAAGAAAGTCTCCTTCACTTTTTTCAACCGAAGAAGAGAATTATGCATGCTACTTCGTTCTTCGGGCGATTCCACAGCACAAGACAAGGCCACATCCATCATGGGAACTAAAAGATAGTCCAACAACATCTGCACGGTTCTACTATTGTGCACCCCTTCAAATGAGGCATCAATGGTAGCGCTGACAAGTCGTTTATCGATTATATCATGAGATCGATGCGGGAATTTTCTCGCACCCATTTCGTAAGATTCATGTCCACTCCAAAGCTCTGTTCTAGTGGGCTCTTTCCGGTGATCATCTCAATGAGCATCACACCATAGCTGTAAACATCACCGCTTGTTGATAGTTGACTCCCATATCCATATTCTGCACGAGTCAGCAATTTAGTACAACAGGTTAACTTATGAATTGTGCATGTTTATTAAGGAGTAGCATATTCATCATATAAAATTAGAGTTGGAGGAACTACTATGAGTACCAGGTGGAATGTATCCAATGGAGCCCTTCAGTCCATGAATGCTGGAAATAGATTGTTGTTCTGGTTGCACTGGAGTTAACAAGCGTGCCAGCCCAAAATCACCGATCTTCGCGGTCATATCTGCATCCAGCAACACATTGCTAGGTTTGATATCACAGTGCACAACCTGTCCACCGCAGTCATTATGCATGTACTCCAGTGCACTAGCAGCATCAATGGCTATGTTGAGCGCATCTTCAGCATTAAGCCCAATTCCGTTCCCATGGCGCCTATGTTGGTGGATCCAGTCCTCCAAGCTTCCATTGCTCATTAGTTCATAAACCAAAGCAAGGAAGTCGTTGCCAGCACTATCCACACTTGCACAAATCGTGACCAGCTTTATAAGGTTGCGATGCCTCACATTTTTTAGAGTCTCGCATTCTGCAACCCAGCTCTTTGGGGCTCCCATCCTGTCAAGGTCAAATACTTTGATGGCTACGGGTGTTCCGTCATATAGTATAGCCTTGTACACTGAGCCAAAGCTGCCAGCACCGATGAGGTTTGTCTGGTCGAAGGTGTTTGTGATACGGCATAGCTCATCGTATGAAATAAGTGGGTGGCTACTTTTGATAAAACTACCTGCTGCTCTCGTCTTTTTGTTTAATAGATGTCTCCTTGACATCAAAATCACAGCAATCAATACAAAGACGGAAATAACAGCCACTGATGCAGCAACAACTGCAAACACTACCATTCGCCGCTTAGAGCGATGTTGCGAGTGGTAACAATTCAACCCTGGGTAGCATAGGTTTGGGTTGCCGTCAAAGTAAACAACGGAGCGGTTGTTCTTAAAGATCCCAGTGTCTGGAACAAAGCCACTCAAGTCGTTAACTGAGAGGTTTAGTAGTTGAACATCGTGAAGCTCAGCTAAGCTCGCAGGTATGCTACCAGACAGCTGGTTGTTTGAAAGGTCCAGGCTCAACAAACCTTTAAGATTCCCTATTGTGTTGGGGATCACTCCTGACAGAAAGTTTCTGCTTAGAGATAGTGTTTGCAGACTCTGGCACTGATCGATTGAACGTGGGATACTATCGTTAAGAAAATTGTTACTTAGGTCTATGATGACGACGTTCTTTAACTGGCCAATGGTCTCAGGTATTGCACCTGTAAGTGAATTGTGTGACAGGTTGAGAATAGAACTTAGGCTCCCGAGTTTAGAAAGAGACATAGGGATACTTCCATGAAGTTTATTGCTTGATACATCTAGGGAAAGAACTCGTCGGAGAAAGCCTAACTCTTTTGGGATTGTACCAGTCAACTCGTTCTTGCTCATCTCGAGCTCTGTCAATGCAGTAAGCTGCCCAATCTCCGCTGGGAACGGTCCTACTAATTTGTTTCCGGTAAGGCCAAGCATTGTTAACTCCTTAAGAAGGCCTATTTCTGGAGGGATATGCCCTGAGAGTTGGTTGGAAGTCAGGTTGAGTAATACCAGGGCTGTTAAGCGCCCTATGGAGGGTGGTATTTGGCCACTTATCATGTTGCTCCCAAGGTATAGCTTTTGAAGAGAGCTCGACAGGTTACCAGTAGAATCAGGAAAGGATCCCTCGATGAGATTCTCATCAAGGGCAAGGAATTGCAGCTTAGTACAGTTTGTTAGATCAGTAATAATGCGAGTGGCAGAGTCTGCAATTCGATTGAAGCCAATATTGTACATGACAAGGTCATGAAGTCGACTTAAACCTGGCGGCACTGAGCCGCCAAGTAGATTGTTGGACATCCTTATGCTTTCTATCTTTGTTATATTGTGGAGAGATGCCGGGATTTCACCTCTAAACTTGTTGAAGCAGTTGTGGTAGTGGCGGAGATTCGGAAGCCGAAAACCAATATCACTCGGAATCTCACCGTAAAGGTCATTCTTTGCGAACGCAAATAAAGTAACTGTGGAGATATTGTACAGTTCTTGGGGAAATAAACCTTTCAGATTATTTATGGAGAGCTGGAGGTGTTGTATACGGTTCATCCGACCTAGTTCTTTAGGAATTTCATTGGTGAGGTGGTTCGTGTTAACATCTAGAGTGTTTAGTAGGGTCAGGTTTCCGATGGATGGTGGGATACTGCCGTCTAATTGGTTTTTACCAACCTTTATGACCTGAAGTTTTTGAAGAAGGTGGATGGATGAAGGAATAGGACCAGAAATGGTGTTCACTGACAAATCGAGACTCACTAGGTTACTTAAGTTAGTGATGGCAGAGGGAATAACTCCTGCGAGAAGGTTACCGCTAAGATTCAGTGATTGGAGGTGACCAAGCCTACCAAGTTGATTAGGAATGTTACCGACAAAGTTGTTTTCCTGTAGGTGCAAGGAACGGAGAGCCGAGAGATTGCCGATGTGAGGGCCAATTCTTCCTCCCAAGTTGAGGCCCCGTAGGTCCAGCTCTGAGACCCTGCCATCATCTTGGCACCGCACACCAGTCCAAACACACGCTGAGGATCCATTCCCCCACGATGATAGGGCCCCCGAGGGATCATTGTTAATGGCAGATTTCAGACCAATGAGAGCCTCTCGATCCATATGATTGTTTGCAGCATTTGATTGACCCAAAACTAAAAGGGAAACAGAAGCTAGCAAGAAAATATTGATAGATGGACACAGATACTCATCGTCTTGAACTGGATCATAATGAACTTGCACTACACAAAGGAGAACAAGAAATAAAAGAGGGTCAATTATTGAGAAAGCAAAATAAGTCTCTAACATGTAAGAGTATTTTTCTCCAAAAGAAACGGTCAGTACCAGATACTCTTCTATAGATATCAGAAGGGAAGCATAGCAGAGAGCCCAAATTGATTATTGCCAAGCGTTGCAGGTTTCCAGCCTCTTAGAAAATGGAGGGATACAAGTCATCAGCTCCCATGTTCGCCAATAAATAGTGTCCCAACTCCCAACTGTTAGTTCAAGAAAAAAAACTCCCAACTGTTTGTGTAATGCTGCTAAGATATTAATTCAAACACTGTGTAATGGCTGCTATGATACTCCAGTGTAGATGTAATTCAAACACTGATGAGGACGGTCCTTATAATGACTCTGGTACGGACTGGCTCATACCATAAGGTCAAATTGCACTCATAAGGAGCTTCCGCGTTTGTTTATAAACTCTTTTGTCCGTTTCTGTGATACTACCGTTTTTACACAACCCGTTGTTGTAAATGCCAAACCTATCTGATAACTCTATTTTTGGATGGCCAGGATGCTGGCTTTTGAGATTTTATTTTTACAGCAGATGCTTTTAAAATAGTAGTCTATCTGATAATAATTACTAATCTCTTACTAAATTGTTGTCACCGTTGACTTTTTTTGGTTATGTTTGACCATTTGTCTTATTCAAAAAAAATTAGAAAGTATCATAAATTTTGTTGGAATATGTTTTATCACTTAAGAAACTTGAAATATAGCATATAACTTTTGGTATTTGAAGAAAATTTTTAAATAAGACGAATGGACAAACGTTACGAAAAAAGTCAATGGTGACAATAATTTAGTAAGGGAGGGAGTACTTGTTTTGCCACAATAAAAATTACAATTGGATATCTCGTAGGTTTTGAGCTATTATCCGCCACTACGTTACTAATATCAAATATGTTAATTAGTTTTATATGCTAAAAAGGTCAAAAAAGAAGAAAATAGGTTTTCATGAAAAAAAACTTGATCAAGCTTCGGTGTCAAATAGGCAATGCTTCAATAATACAACCTGATGGATCACAATACGACCCAATCTCTAATGAAAGGATTCAGAGAAGATCGTTTACTGTGACCAATGGTCCATGAAGCCAAAATTTTCATGAAGGATGAGCTTTGCATCATAGAATAGCTATCCAGCTGTTTAGAACAGGCATCCGTTTTGACAAGAATCAGAGTGAAAAATATGAATAAAGAGAAAAAAAAACTCAATTGTGAGGAAGGTTCCCATTATATAACACCTCATGAAAAAGGTCAAAATGCTTTTGCATCTCTTATCGCATTCCTTCTTGCCTTTTCTGAAATAAAAACATCTAAACTCATGGGGGATTCTCATTTCTCCTCCTTTTCAAAGAAAAAATTTTAGTATGCAACAATGGAGGGAAGTAGAAGTTGCTATAATTGAAGACAATAAAAGGAGAAAACTTTTGAAATGAGCTCAATGTTCGAGATCAAGAATCATAGTATATTCCAATGCATGCATACGAAAACATCTTAAAATATAATAGAATTATATTAATTAATTTATACAGCAAGATGCGAAGACTAGTCCCACAAATGCTTAGTTAGATGGCAACGTATCCTATGAGAACCAGGTTTGTGTGAGAACTATGATAACATAAATCTGGACCACATGATCTTGATCCAATGCGGTGCATAAATTCAGGCGGGAGAGGGGATTTGCAAAATCACCGCACACTTAATCATACTTTTACAAATTCCCCTCCCACCTCTCCATATACGCCCCCTTGGATCAAGATCATGCGGCCCAGATTGAAGTTCTCATAGTTCTCACACAAACCTGGTTCTTATAGGATATGTTGCCTAGTTAGATTGACTAGTTTCATGTATTCCATGGATATCCCCTTCCTGTCCGGGTGCTTGGTTCAGTTGGTGGTGATTGTCTACCAACACTCCGAATATAGTTCTCATGTTCATCACAACTCAAAGAGAGATCATCTTTGAAAGCACTTCTTTTTCGAATATAATTGTGAAGTGGCATGCAAGTGATGGTAATTTGTGTTTGCTTGTGCTTTCAATCGGGCAAATAATACTAATATTTGTTCGTTGTCGTCGACTTCGTCTTCAAGACAAGGACCAAACACACCGAAATGGAAAATGTTGAACACCTTAGTACTCAAGCAACTATTCCAAGACTTAAGAAAAGTTGCACAGGAAATTTGACTACAGGCTTCTACATTTGGTCCAAGCAATAGCTGGTGGTCCATGAATGCCGCTAATCTACCATGAATAGTGCAACACCAATGGAAAAAAGAACAGTTCTTCATTGCCGTCCTGCAAGACTTAAGTGAGAACGAAGGAAAGTTGCACAAAATGGGACTACAAGCTTCTACATTTGGTCCAAAAAAAAAAATCGGTTAGCTTGTACGAGGCGACGACTTTTTTATATGAAATATGTATTCATGGAGTAAGGAAAAAACATGCACAACAACATGCGCCATCAGCACAACAGCTGGTAGCATAGAAGCCCCACACAGAAAAGTGAAAAACAATGAGGTCACTGAACAGCTCCTCAGTCAAGCTAGAGATTCTATGCAGTTGCGTCCAAGCTGCGTCGAAAGCCGGAAGAAGAAGTGAATAGCCCCCCGGAGAAAGGAGAGCATCAGAATTATTTAGATGAAACCCCTGGCTGGAGCCCATCGAGGAATGGAACCAGATCAAGCCTCCAGAGGCCGGGCACGAGCAGTTAGACTACCATGCAGTACCACCAGCATCGAAGATACCAAACGACACCGCGAGTCTCCTTCAGAACCGAAACCGAACACATAGAAATCCCAAATCTACAAGCTTGTCACCGGCATTGGAGGAGAACATCATCGAAGTGGGGAAGAGAATGAGAGACCTTATTCCTTGGAAATGACATCGTCACCACTCACCACCGTCATGCCGCTATCACCAGGAAACCTAAATCTAGACTTACTACTAGGACCTACCCACCCTGCTAGTGAGAGCTTGGTGATCTCCTCTACCTTGAGATGAAAGAGGGCAGCTGGAGGTGGAGAAGACCACCGGCCCTGCCGGCAAGGTCCAAAACTCCACTCTCCACTTTCGCAGCTGTCGATGGAGACAAGAGATTTCAAAAGAAGAAGATAGCTACAATAGTTTCACCTTTGTGCCTATGGACTAATAGTTCGAGTTCCAGCTACAATAGTTCTGAAAATAAATTTCCAATTCCAAGAGCTACAATAAACTGAAGTAAACTAAGATAAAATTTATAATTCAGAAAACGGTGTCACATCAATTGAACTTCATTTCTTGGAGGTTGCCATATAAGACAGACAAAGAATTTAGAAAAACACCCTTCAGTGCCATTGCCTTAAACCTTAATCCCGAATTCACCAACGACAAAATCGATATCCCGTAAATGCCACTGCAGTAAAATTGTTGTCCTTTACTTGCCATCATAGCTGCATCTGTGTGATGGATGTTGGCTTCCGAGTCTCTACCGCAATTCTTCTGCTTGACGGAAGAAAGGACGACGAGGTTGCGGTGGTGAGGGACCACGTCTTGATGTCAAGCCTGCCTAGGAGCACCTCCGTCAACCAAATAATGCCCAGCATGCCTAGATCACTCACCATCTTCTCGAGTACCACCAGGCCGCGTGTTCAGTTTGGGCCCAAAGCTCGCCACTCCCTCCCGCCTCCAAGCTGCTCCGTCCACCAAGTTGGAGTTCTACTGGTCGCCGCTCCCCTCACCAATCTGTTCTACTGCTCGCCTAACTAAGACGATGGTGCTTCCGCAACACTTGGTAGACCATAAGAGCAGCAACAGATTACTGTCACTCAGAGCCGGTGTGCAATAGCGATAGGGGAAAAGCAAATTGTGCCAACAGAGTGTGTGTGGAAGTGGAACAACGTAAATAGGTGGTTCAATGGGTGCAAGGTTTGGACATGAATCCTGATCTAAGACGAATCGATGGTTGACTCACCTACACGAGAGTATTTGGTGGCCCTGCGGCAGTGCTCCTCTACCGGCCTTGAAGGGAAAAGGCTTCGCTTCTGTCTTCTCTCCGAGCTCTCACGCGACACCGACTGGGACTTGACATTTTGAGCCAATCGTTTCTTCTGATGCTTTAATGTCTCTTCTGATCCATGTGTGCATAAAACACAGTCCACAGTGGACAACACTTTATGTTTACCATGGCAACACGATGCTAATAGGTTTATGTGTTAGAATAGTGGGCCCAATGTTGCTACGTGGTTGTCATATGTCGCATCTCGTGTGTGGTTTGCAGACAATAATATGTCCACACACATACACCCAACTCGCTAGCTAATTTTTTTATTGTTTAGGTAACATTGTTATCCAAATACATCTTGGTGAAGACACGTGGATCTAGGATTGTCCTAAACATGACATGTGGTTGCGTCCTAGATTAACACCTATCATGCCACATAGACATGCCTACTCAAGTGTCGGCATTAACTACACCACATAGACATTCCATGTGGCAGAAGAAAACCAGTTGTGTGATGCGTGATATTTTTTCGCAAATGAGACTACCTGTGCACGATGAAATGGGATAATTCATCACGGATGAACAAATATAATGTTCTGTATTTGACAAATTCAGTTTCATAATAAATTAGTGACAAAACTTCTCTGGTGACGAATTTAGTCTCTACCGTGATGAAAGCGAGATGTTATCGATGTTGAAATTCTACTACTAGCATTCTTCCAAATTATTTATAAAAACTCAGTATCGATGGTTTGGTTGTTAGACATGCCCTAGTATAATGGGGCGCACCGTTGCACGCCGTTTAACTAATAATGAAATTTTAGTAATGAGACTAACAGAAAGTTTAAGTAATAATGAGATTGGATAAAAGATTAAGAGAATACACTTTAAGGTAGCTAATTAGACTTGAGCTTACTGGTTCCTTTATTTGCGGTTTTTTTGTTAACAGCAAGGTAATACCATCAAAAGAGTGTTCGGTCAAAAAAAAACCATGAAAAGAGCGTGTAAAAGGAACCAATCCATGGTATATTAACATAGTAAGCTATTAGACTGTGTCACGCTAAGGCAATATTTCATAAGAGCATATAGAATATAAAATATATTTTGTGACTGGACGTCATGTTGCTTCCTAAAAGTTTAGTTGAAAAAAGGTGTAGTTAAGACAATACAAGAAAACCCGGCTAATGGCAGGGTTTTTATCTCAACAACATGATTTCTATTGCAATACATGGGGTATATTGCTACGATGGTCAGTTTTAGTTGCGATAGGTCGATATGTTGTAACCAATTGTGTAGTATTGTGATTGCAATTTTGGTTATTGCAATAAGTAAGATATATCGCAATAAATGTTTTGTGTTGCAATTATGGTGAAGTTATGGCCACGCTATTTGTGATGCTTGCAATACCTGTCCATGTCGCAATGAATGTATAGCGTTACGATTAGTACTATCGGTTGTTGCAAAAGGCTCGATGTTATGACATAAAAAAACCAATTGTTACGATAAGAGCCTTGGGTATTGCAACGAGAATCAAGGTTGGTGCAAATCAGTTTTGGAAATTGCAACGCTAACCCGAATCATTGCAACAAGTCCTAGATATCACGAAGAAAACGGAATCCTTGCGACTAGCAAGGTTATTTATAACACTATTTCGTGATTACTATATTTTTATGGAGAAGTAGAAAAAAGAGCGTGACAAGCGACCATCGCCAGCCTATTCCGCATACACCTAAAGAGAGCTAAAAGTCAAACCGACTCCAAAACCAAAATGACAATTGTTTATGTAATCAATGCATGATTGAGTAGAATAGTGACATGTACACATATCCTCCTAGGATCAAGTACCAAGACATACACCGGCTCGACCAATGACACGCACTACAAACCCATGTACACACACGTTTTTGTTTTGTGAGTATAATTGGCCTTTTTTCCTTTTAACACGATGGACCTATAGTTGTCATGCCTCATACACTTCTCGGGCTTGAAACTAGAATTGAAGCCTAACAAATATACAGCCCACAAAGAAAATGAAATAAATTAGAATCAACATTTGAGGCTTATGACAACACACGTACATACAACCGAAATGGACCCAAACCGGATTGATCCATTGCGAGTTCGCAACCTGCCAAACCTCCTAGGCGCATGTGAAGGCTATGGTTCTGCCACTGGCAATGTGCAGACATTCGATCGATGGCGGCAGCGCAGTCTCAGGTAGTCCTGTCCAAATGGGTTGTGCCAAGTAGGCTGGCCCGAAGCACGGGAAAAAGCACTTCCCAAATCCAGCACGGTTCGAAATTGATTCGTGTCGGGACGGCCTGGCACAAGGTCTCGTGCTGTGCTTGGGACGAAGCCTCGACCCGACGGGGCACGACACGGCCCATTTATGACGAGGTCTGGTAATAGCCCAATGAACATATAGATAGACGAAGACATACTATGATAAATATCAAGCCAGCTTGGTCTAGTGGTAAGGCACATGCTCCTCACGCAGCATGTCAAAGGTTTGAATCCCACCCCACCCCTCACATTTTTAGCACTAGTGGATGGGCTGAACAGGCCACAACGTGCTGGCATGCCTAACGGGCCGGCCCGACACAATTATCTCAATGCGTGCTGTGGGCCGTCGCCCAGACACATGAGCTAGCACGGCAGGGTACAGAATTAAATCAGTCATGCTTGGGTTGTGCCGTGTCGGGCGGCTCATTTGGCTAGTCACAAGCAAGTGTGACTGGATCGGGGCCTCCAAATTCTTGGAACCCAAAACTTTAATCAATATGTATTCGTATACGTAGACAAAGCCCAGCCCACATAAGCCAAAATGACTGTAACCGATTGATTTACCGGAGTAACTCATGTCTCATACGTTTGGCCGATAACCACCTCTGTATTCCGTCTCGTCTCTCATGAAAACTTGATCTCGCGACTCGGCGGTGCCAATCGCCCTCCCTCCGACTGTGACGCTGTTGTGGTGCCCAGTGCCTAGGCTTCGGCATAGTCAAGTCCCGCCTCCCAGAAACTTAGTTCGAACATTGATTAATATACAATGTAAATCTCTTTAGTCGCCGTGTCTTTTTTCAACTTTTCTTTGTCGATTAGGCCAGTCTCAATGCATAGTTTCATTCCGCACTTACCAAGAGTGCCACATTAGATTTTGAGTTTTGATTTGCTGGATGAAATAGTCACTCTCAATGCATAGTTTCATCTTCACGATTTCATAGACAAGTTGTAGCATTAAATTAACATCTAATTGTTGCATTTAGATTGGTCAAATTTGGTTGGGATGAAAGTTTATGTTCTCAGTGGAAGTTTCATACCTATGAAACTGTGCCACCTCATCTCTTTTGCTACGCCACGTCATCTCTTTTGCTGATGTGGGACCTCATTTAATACTAATGAAACCCCCACTGAGACTGGCCTAATCCATTAGTGTATGGTGTAAGTCTCTTTAGGCCTGGCAGTGAGGCAGCATTGATGCACACGCACGACAACCACTACCATGTGGTTGTCAGTTCGATGCTGGGTGTGTCAACCCTGTTATCCCAACAGCAATCTGTTAGCAAGGATCGATCATCCCAAGAGGTATATTGGTGGATCATATATGCATCAGTTCTGCATGTGTTTTACTAATTGTTGTTTATATTTTTCATGGTAATTACTCCGTCCATTCTTTGATTCTTGATGTTTCCGACCAAAGAAATGAACTAAAAACAAACTACAGTGCCCTATCTGACCGTCAAGAATTGGAGAACCAGCTGAACAGCTGAAGGTGGTTGTTCTCATGTGGCGATGGTGGTCAACCTGAAACAAAGCTAATGCAGGGGAACGTCTGGCAACAACGGAAGACGTCTGCAGCTCAATTAACTATCATGCTCAAGAGTTTCAGAAGCTGCAAGCTCAAGGACTAAAGGAAAGGCACAGAAGGAATGTAAAATGGTAAGCTCCACCGGAGAACGTCTACAAAATCAACATTGATGGATCATTTGTGGCTTCAGAGAAACGAGGAGGCTGGGGATTTGTCATCAGAGATGCAACAGGAGCAGTGCTGGAAGCAGGTGCAGGGAACATCCCTTGCACGATTGATGCCCTGCTTGCTGAAGCGACTGCAGCTATCAAAGGCTTGGAGAAGGCAGCTTACTGGGGAATGCAAAGAATCATCCTGGAGACAGATGCGGCAAACTTGGGGTGTGCCATCAATTCTAATTCTTGGGACGACAGCCTCGGAGGAAACGTCTTCAAGTTTATCAAGAACTTCATCGTGAATAATTTTAGTTCCTGCTCTGTTAGCGTGTGTCCACGTGAGGAGTAGCGGATCGCTTGGCAAACCGGCTGTAATGCTCTGCCCGCTAGTGACACGGTGTTGTGGTGTTCACCACCGAGCTTTGTAATGGACCTAGTGTCTGGCGATATGCCAGATGTTCGCTTATAATCTAAAGCAGGCTTTGAGTTTCAAAAAAAAAAAAAGAATTGGAGAACAGAGGAGTAGTCCTCAACTCTTGAATCTAGCTTCCCTTTTTCTGACTTCCTGAAATGAAATATTCCAAATATTAGTGGGTGCATTCAAGTTTCTGCATAAGCTTTTGAAACTGAAATAGTTTGACCAAGCTACTAATGTCAGATACAGACATGGCTATGTTCCTTGGTGATTTCATTTACCAGCTTTATGGTGTTTCTAGTTGAGGCAATGGGCTTTGTTTTCCCCAGGAAGCTAATTCTGGCTGAGAGAGAATGATCAGCTACAAGCTGAAATAGAGTTGCCCTCTACTTACAAAATTGAGAAGCAGATAGCAGACCCATCATGTGTATAAATTGAGACGTTAACAGTCCTATTTACCTCACTAGAATTGGCTACATTAGGCAAGCTACCCATCACAATGATTTGCACATATGGAGTCACTACTTATGGAGACTTGATTACACTACAAGAAATCTAGGCTAATGCCACAGTTTTTGTTGCAACAACATGCTTTGGGTGGCAATATATTGAGTCAATTAAGTCACTTTTGGTTGCCTTAGATCGACATATTGCCACCAATTTGGTAGTGTTGTGATTCGAATTGTGCATGTTGCAATAAGTCCATGTTGACGTCAAAAGTCGCCAACACACCGTTGTTCGGAGAGTCCACCGAAACCCCGGCCGACGCAGGGCCCTGTGCTCCCAACGGACCGGCTCGGCTCGCCGATTCTCGTGTGCGCTGGTGCGTGCCGGATGGTTTTCCTGCAAACCAACAAAGACAAATAAAAGTGTAAAATTCCAGGTCATCGGTCCGGATAGACCGATGTGCAGCCGTGGCCGATTCTGGCGTAAGATAGACAAAATCGGCCATCGACGAGGAACAACACGGCCCATCCATTTATGTATTAAATGCCAGGCAAACGAACCGTGATACAAACGATACGAAATCGGCCGACGCTATAACATGCGATCGGTGGCTAGCAGCCGATTTCGTCGGTGAGCAATCAAATCATTAAGACCTTGCAAGGATGCGTTATCGAATAAAATGTAGACAAGGTAATTATTAATGGGATGTAATTAATTTGATAGCAAAAGATGATTTAATAGTCAATCGAAGCGATAAATCGGCCGATCGGGTATCCGGTCGATTCTGCCATCGATAATAACAATGAGTTATTAGATCTATTTAGATGTATAATGATGATCAATGAAATCATACTAATAACTCGGGTTCAAAGGCAGCTTTAACAGTTTTAACACTAATTGAACATAAAACAGCTAATGAACGTGATAAACAATCGGCTAAACACTCCGAAAGAACGAGTAAGACAAATACAACCACACGGATCCCGAATCGACCAGTCGCTCCAACAGGACAAGTCAACCGATGGCACGCAAGCTGGACCAGGTCTAACGGCCGCGCACGCCCGGCCGATTCAGGACAAGCACAATCATAAACGCCTTAACTATGAAAGTAGATCTACACCCTAGCCAATCGGCTGCATACGCCTAGGACAAGTCAACTATCGCAAAGGCAAACACGGGACACGTCAACCGAATCCGCACGATCGAATCGGCCAAGATGTAAAAGAACTTTCATAGCGGCTATCGTGACTCGGACGACCAGATCCGAGCCAATCGGCGTTGCGAGCAAAGGCTGGGACGGGGAGGCGGGACAAGTCAAACTACCTCCACCACGAGCCCGGACCAGGTCGACTTGACTCATCCCGGCCGATACTCACTACGACAATCAAGAACAGATCCGGTCGCCGGATAACTAGCAATTAAGTCATCTAATTACGAACAATGCGCCGAGAACTAGACGACATAATCACCTTATCAAGCCAACGTCGTTGTCGACCGGAGCCCCGAAGATCCCCGCGCAAAAACAGTAGAGACTTAATAGAAAATTAGGGTTTGGCGATGCGCCGAAAGTTGTATTGGATGTGAATCGAGTTTACAAGTTACATCCGGGTATATATTTATACCCGGCATAAAGAATCCTACTCGGACCTTCTTCGGGCCGATTTCCTAACCGACCAAGACTCCTTCCAAAATTAAACTATTATTTCTAATTTTACAACGTGGGCCGGGCCCACCCATATCACGCTTTTCGGTTGGCGTTTGAGCACGATTCTCGGAAGGGACGCGCCTTCTACTCACCCACGCGGCCGTCGGTCTTCGGCCCACCGGCCCTCTTTTGACCCATAGTCGCCGACGGTGGGTCCCTATGGTCAAAAACCGGCGTCAACACATGCCCTCCCGGTCCGGGGTATGCAACGCATGCGTCGGACCGATCCGTCCTCTTTTACCGCGCCGGTTTTACTGCCCATCACCTCTCCATAAAACCCGGAGCCATCTCCGGTCGGTTTCCATTCGCCTCCTTTCTTCGGTTTTCATCTGTCTCCATTCCGGCGACCTTTTCCTCCTCGAGCCTTTTCAACTCTTCATCGCGCCGTCGCCGTCGTCCTTCTCCGGCAACCATGAACCCCGTTGCTGCTGCCGCTGCGGCCACCGCCGCCGACCGCGTCGTCGCCACCACCAACGCCGTTCCGGAGGTAATGTACATTTGGGCATCCCCTTTTTCTACCTCTGCAGTTTTCTTCGTGTTCTTGTTCTTGTTCATTTTCACGAGTTCATCTTCTTCCCGTTCCGCTCCTCATTTTAGCCCTATTTCTTGTTTTTAGGAGATCCGGAACCAAGTTGTCATTCCGTCCAACATTCCGACTCATTTCTTCTTGGGTCCTATGGGTGATCCCGACCCCACGAGATCTCATCTGCGCCGAAACGGATCGGGTTCCGTTTCGGCAACGATCCCCACTATCGGCCGAATGGGCCAACGGCTTCCGGTCATGGCCGACCCCGTCGCGAGGATGGCGTGATTGGTACAAACGGGTGTCGGCCGTCTATTTACAAGGTTGGGCCAACATCGGCATCGCCCATGCCATCAAGCTGTCTCCGGCCGATCACCGGAAGAATGAACCGTTGTCGGCGATCGCTTGCTATTTCGGTCGGATGCCCTGAATCGCTTCATGTTCGGCCATGGCCCGGCTACCATGACCTTATTGGATACGATCATGTTGGCCGATCTCGAACATCACGGCGGAGGCCACTCCGGATGCTGTCCGCATTAAGTCCTCCCACCGGATCAACCCTAAAGACACCAGGGGCTGGAAGGGCTATATTCGGACCTACAACAAGGGGCACGGCACGGTCGATCGCCGCGAGCATGTCGCCTTCCTCAACATGTGGCTCGACCATTTCTTCTTTTGCGGGGTCAGCGTGAGCCCCACAAACAATTTCTTGCCGATGGCCGATGTGCTGGCCGACAGCCATGCCCTTCCCATGGGCAAGTATCTTCCGGGGTCGGCGTACCTCCTTCTTCACCAGGTTTCGGTGGAGCTGCGCGCCGGCCGATCGGTCAAAAACCTGGGTGGCCCTTGGTGGTTTATTCAAATGTGGTTGACCCTCCATACCGCCAAGGCCATCAATCCGGATCTCCACGTGCTCCGCTTCCCCGGCGACTACGCCGGAATCGGCCGCGCCCGGATTCAGCCGATGCATTTCTTTCGGGAAGCGTTATCCATGGCACCGGGGCGGCCATGTCGGACAAGAACCTGGCGTATTGGTTCGCCGCCTTCTACAAGGGCCTTAACGACGAAAGTACGGACTGGTACCCGTACATCGACTTCTTCGAGAGGGAGTACGACACCCCCTTTTGATCGACCCAACTTTCCCGACGGCCGACGGGGAAGCAATCAAGATCTTCACTACTTGCCTCCGCCCCGTCTGCTGCCGACGGGACTCATTGCTCGGGAGCAAGGCCTTTTGCTCCTACGAGTTCTACCACCCGTCGATATCGGCCCGTCAACTTGGCTTCGGCCGGTTGCTCCCCGACCTCTTCTATGTGGGGCGGATAAAGGCGCGGGCTGCCGTCGACAATGCTACTCGGTGGAACCGGCTCATCGGCCGTACCGCCGATGTCGTCACCGGTGACTTGGCCGGATTTTCCCGGCGCCCGGAGTACCCGCCTTTTTGACCGCTGGTGGGGTGAGTGGAACCGGCACCTTCGCAGCCGGAACACCACTTCCTTCTTCTCCGGCCTAGTCCTGGAAGAACCTTTCGCCGAGGTACGTGTAGCTGATTTAATTTTATAAGGCCGATTTTGTAAATAAAATCGGCCACTCCTAATGCTCATCCTTGTATCTTCTTTTTCGGTCGGACTCGGAGGAGCCGCCGACCCAAAGCATTAGTGGCCGGCCGATTGCATATTTATTGCCGAGCCCAATCGTCCCGAACATCGGCTTCACCGACCGCACTCCCGCTCGGATATTTGCGGCGATGAGTCGAGGGCGCCGGCTTTCCGCAAGGCCATAACCAAAACGGCCGCCTCCAAAAAGAGGCGAGGCTAATGTACCAGCTGCGGGGTCTACGCAGGCTCCGAAGCGACACCGCGCGCTGCTAAAGCAGCCCGTGCGTCCGTCCGACCCGGACTATTTTAGCGAGCCGTCTCCGTCGCATCGGGTTACTATTGCATAATCGCCGATTTCTTTTTTTCTTAACATGCTGTCTAATCATGAGTTTTCTCGCAGGAATCGGCGGCCCTTCTTCGGGACCAAGCACTTCCCCCTCGTCGGCTAGCTACCATTGTAGTGTCGAGCGAGCGTGCGGCCGCTGATATGGTCGGCGGGGGTGATGAAAGAGGGCCGACTTCGAGCCTTCCGACGGCCGATACCAGGCCTCCACCGCAAGCACCGAGAGACTCGCCCGTCGACTCCACGGGCTCGGACGCCAACGCCCGATAGGCCGATCCGCTCGCCGACTCCTCCACGGGCCGGAACGCCGACGCCCGAAAGGCCGACCCAAACAGCCCCGGAGCCCGAAGTTGTGCCGAGCCGGGCCGATCCAAACCTTACGGAGAGCCCAATTCGCTCGGATCGGCCTGCGTCTTCCGAGATTGTCGCCGAAGCTGAACAAGCCGGCCATGAATCGCCCGCGGCTTCTCCTGAAGGTACCGCTGCCGATGAGCCGGCCGCCAGGACTTCGCCCAACGCCGCCTCCAAGGACGTCGCTGGTGAAAATGAATCGGCCGGCCAAGAGCCGCCCGGAACAAATGAACCTTCGGGTTTAATGGCACAGCCGATGGAAGTCCGGCCGCTTCGCATTGACGCTTCACGGGTATGTTTTTACTATTTCCTCCTTGATTCGCCGCTTACCATTAGTTTTATCTTACTCTTCTTGGTATTTCGGGCGCTCGGCTTTCCTCGTCCTGCGCCGATATCGGTATCTTCCTCTGGTCTTATCACAATGACCGAAATCGCGCACGGAGCTTGAAGTGTCATCGGTCGAAGGCTTGGTGGCCGATGCCCACTCCATCCGGGAGCGGTACTTGGAAATCCGGGCTGAGCTCCCGGATGATGTGCGCGATGCTCCGCACCGCGTGGCATACATGGAGTGCTGGCGGATGGATTTCATCCGTGCCCGGCAGCGTCTAGCCCGCCACGCGGAGCAACGAGCAAGCTGCATTACTCGCCGAGAACTCCATCAAGCGTTCCGAGGAGGAGGCCCGCAAGACCTTAGAGATGCAAGAGCAACTCTCAAATCGGCGGAGCGAACTGCGAGCGATCAATCAAGAGATTGCCGATTTGAGAGCAGCGGCGGCTCTCAAGGAGAAGGATGCGGCGGCCCTAAAAGCCATCATTGCACGAGTTGGCGGTTGACGTGGCAGCCCAACAAAAGACGACGGACGAGGCAATTCAAGCGGCCGATAAGATGGTTGCCGCGGCGCAAGCTGATGTCGGCCCCATCGAAGACGACCTGTTGGTCATGGCCAAAATCGACTCCATGCTGGTCGCGCCTTGTCCGCTATCCAAGACCTCCTGTCCCGCGCCGAAGCCGTCGACTTTGCTTAGATGTAATAGAGCTTAAACAATCTTTTGTTTTAAATATATATTTTTTTTGTACTGAGGGCGATATACTGTAATATCGGCCATCCGAAGACGATGTTTAAAACACCGGCTGTAACTCATTTGCCTTACTTCCTGCATTTTGCTTTCGTGCTTCACGGCTAAGGGCGATACTCTCGATATCGGCTGTCTCAAGCGATGTGCATCGACATCGGCTGTAGTCCCTTTTAGGCCGAACACTATGAATTAATCCAAATACTAGGATAATACTTGCTTCAAATACTTCCCATTAAGCGCTCGGCCGAATTCCTCCCCTGCTAATTCTTTCAAAATATATGCATTACCCGGCGCCGATCGGCTAATCAAATAAGGTCCTTCCCAATTAGGCGACCATTTACCAAACCGATTGTCCTTCACACCGATCGGCATCCTAAGCTTCGGACCAAATCGCCCCTTTTAAACTGTTTCAGCACAACCTTCTTATCATAATGGCGGGCGACCCTTGCCTTATTCTGCTCTATCTTTTCCAATGCATCCAGCCGATTTTGTACCACGTCTTCTAATTCATCCATCATCAACCCGTGGTACTGATCGGCCGATAGCTTTTGTTGCAATTCAACCCTTACGGAGCCGATAGTTGTCTCCCATGGCGATACGGCTTCGTGCCCATACACAAGCTGATACGGCGTGACTTGCATGGCCCCATGTCGTGACATACGATAAGCCCACAAAGCGTCCATCAATTTCATATGCCACTTACGAGGATGCTCTTGTATTTTCCGCTTGATTAGTTTGATCGGACTCTTATTTGCCGCTTCAGCTTGACCATTGGCTTGGGCATAATATGGCGACGAATTAATCAATTTAATCCCCATTTCTTCAGCAAAAGATTGAAATTCGTCCGACGTGAATACTGATCCCCGATCCGTCGTGATCGTCTCCGGAATCCCAAATCTATGAATGATATGCTCCTTAACAAACGTTATCACGTCGGCCGTCGAGACTTTGCGATAAGGTGCCGCTTCAACCCACTTTGTGAACTAATCTGTAGCTACCAATATGTACTGATGTCCTTTGCTTGATGCTGGATTTATCCGGCCGATCATATCCATGGCCCATCCTCCGAACGGCCAAGGCTTGATCACCGGATTCATGGCCGACGCAGGTGCCCTCCGTATAGGCCCGAATTTCCGGCAATCTTGGCAACTTTTATAATATTTGAAACAATCGGCTAACATTGTCGGCCGGTAATAACCAGCTCGTCTTAGCAGCCACTTCATTTTATGGGCCGATTGATGCGTTCCGCAAATCCCATCATGTACTTCGCTCATTACCACTTTGGCTTCGGTATCATCAATACATTTGAGAAGTACCCCATCAATTATCTTGAAAAATAATTGATTATCCAACAGAACATACTTCAAGGCTTTATATCTTATCTTCTTATTTGTAGGTTGGGACGGATTGCTCAAAAAACTTCGAATTTCCGTGCGCCAATCGGTCTCTTCAATATTGGCTATTTCCAAGCTGTTTCCAGCGTACCGATATCCGGATGCTAGTTGAGCCAAGTTATTTGCTTCAAAGTTCTGCTCTCTTGGTATATGGCTGATTTTAACACACTTGAATCTTTTTATTAACCTCTGGCACTTTCTATGATATTGCAACAATATTTCATCTTTACACTCATACTCATCGGCCGGCTGACTCACGATCAATAAGGAATCGCCAAAAATTTCCACAAAATCGGCCCCGGCATCGATGAGTAGTTCCAGATCCTTTTAATACTGCCTCGTATTCGACTTGGTTGTTGGTGTGCGCCTCTACTGTAATAGAGTATTCACGTATTGCCCCCGAGGCGACACAACAACCAAGCCGATTCCACTTCCTTCCTTGCAAATTGAACCATCAAAGAACACCGTCCATGGCACCGGCTCAACGTATTTGGCCGAGTGTCCACCGTGTTGCACTATTAAGTCGGCCAATACTTGTGCTTTCACTGCTTTGGCCGATTCATAGCCTAGATCAAACTCCGCAATTGCCAACATCCATTTGCCCAACCGGCCTTTGGGGACCGGGGCCGATAGCATATATTTTACAACATCGGCCCGACAAACCACGAGTACACTCCTCGGCTAACGAGATAATGTCTTAATTTTGTGCACGAAAAATACGAGACAGAGACATAACCTTTCCACCTGCGGATACCGCGTTTCTGCATCAATTAATTTGCGGCTGAGATAAAATATGACCCGTTCTTTTCCCTCCCGTTCTCGAGTCAATGCGAGCCGATGCACCTATCATCGGCCGATAAATATAACTTAAAGGGTGTGCACGACTTCGGTGGAACCATCATCGGCGGGGACACCAAATACTTCTTGATATCTTCTAAAGCCCTTTGATGGACCGGTTCCCATCGAAATTCTTGATTGGCCTTGAGTTTTAATAATGGCGTAAATACGTCAAGTCGACCGGACAAATTTGAGATAAATCGCCTAATAAAATTAATCTTGCCGATCGGGGATTGGAGCTTTGTCTTGTTCGTCGGTGGTTCCAGCTTTACGATAGAATCAATACTCTTGGGGCCGATTTCAATTCCCTTTTCATGCACAATAAATCCCAGAAATTGTCCAGTTGATACACCAAAAGCGCACTTGAGCGGGTTCATCTTCGAGACCGTCTTGTCTCGTCCTCTTCAACACTTCTCCGAGATCAGCCACATGACTTTCGGCCGATTTTGATTTCACCATAACATCGTCAATATAAATTTCCACCAATCGGCCGATCAAATCGTGATATATAAAATTCATTGCTCTACGATACGTGGCACCAGCATTTTTTAGGCCGAAGGTCATAACAACCCACTCATATAATCCCAATGCTCCGGGGCATCCGAACGCTGTCTTCGATATATCCTCTTCGGCCATAAAAATCTGATTGTACCCAGCATTTCCATCCATAAAGCTCAAAATTTTGTTGCCGGCAGCTGCATCAACTTACAAATCGGTGTTTGGCATTGGGTACTCATCTTTCGGAGTCGCTTTATTCAAATTCCTGAAGTCCTTTCGGAGTCGCTTTATTCAAATTCCTGAAGTCAATGCAGACCCGCATCTTCCCATTTTCTTCTCCACCGGTACAATACTTGGAAACCCACTCGCATATCGGCATGGCCTCGATAAAACCGGCTTCATATAATCTGATAATCTCTTCTTTGACGGCTTCATAATACCTAGGGTCAATCTTCCGAGCCCCCTGCTTATACGGTCTATATCCGGGTTTGGTGGGCAGCCGATGTTCAACGATCGATCGGGCGAGACCAGGCATCTCGTTATAATCCCAAGCAAAACAATCTTTATATTCTTTCAATAAGGCCACTAACTCATCTCTTACTTTTTTACACACTTTCTTGCTAATATATGTCGGCCGAGGTTTGTCTCCATCCCCTATATCTACCTCCTCTAACTCATCGGCCGACACAAAACCGTGGCCTAATTTCCCGTCTTCCGGTTCGTCAATCGGCTGATTCATTATATCTTCGGTGTGAGTGTCGATCGGCCGATTGTCCGTCAATTCTCCTGTGGGACCCATCGAGCAGCCGGGGGTACCGACCCCCGGTCACAATAACTCCGTCGTTGGTGATGTTTATGGCCTCCGCGTCCCAATACGTGCCCGAGAAACAAGGCGGGCTCTCTAGACCAGGAAACTCGAAATCGGCGGTTGCAACGATTACGAGACTTATCGGCCCGCACGATTTCGACCTTATTGCCGACCCATTGAATCAAGCAACTGGTGCATGGTCGATGGAATGCAACGGTTGGCATGAATCCAGTCTCTCCCCAACAAAGTTGTATATGCACCTTTTCCGTCGATGATGAAAAATGTGGTGGGTATGGTTTTGCTGCCCACGATGATCTCCATTATCGCGGCTCCACGAACATCTTGGCTTTTCCCGCTGTAGTCCTTGAGCGTTAGATTAGCTTTCATCATTTCTTCGACGTCTTCCCGAGCTTGCGATATGTAGTAATTGGCATAACATTGACCGCCGCTCCTCCGTCGACCAACATTTTCCTCATCGGCGACCCATTGATGTAGCCGCTAATGTACAATGCCTTGAGATGCAAATGATCGGAGTTGACTGGTTTATCAAATATCGCTGATTCCGGCGTCCACGGAATCTCCGAAGTCCCCCAACCGGTTCTTCCTCGGCCGAATTCTCATCGGCCGATTCGTCCTCTACGGCCGATCCGACAATCCTGGGCGTCGGGGATATCACATTCACTGCGGCTTCAGTCCGGACCACTTGAGACTGCACTTTGGGCCTCCACTCCTTTTTGGGCTTAGACTCATCATCTTGATCATCTCTGTAATACTGTCTACCCATAATTTCTCGACAGCGCATTCTTTGGAGCCTCCTCTTCGGGTTCTATTGAACAAAACACCGGGACACCATTGTTCTTCGTGGTATTGCTGATCAAACTCTTCTTCATCGTTGATTGGTCCCGATCGATCGTGAACGGAGGTTCTCTTAGGCACGGCGTATCTCCGTTCATCATAGCCGTAATCATGGCCGATTGCTCTTCTGGGGGCCGATTGTCGTGAATCGTAGTTGCGACCAACCGGCCGCCCTCGGGAACTTGATGACCCGTCATCACGATACTCTTCACGGCCAATGCACTCGGGCAGTTCTCGATAGATGGAAGCTTCATGTTTTGGTCCCAGCGAGTACTGAAAGAAAGGACAAGCCCAGTGTGGGTCAAAATCTCGGCCGATCACGCCTTGTCCGTACTGTCGACTTTGGCCGACAAATTCCTGCTCACGTGCCATCCGAGCACTTTCTTCCCTCTCTCTCTTCTTCTCATATCGGCGTATGAAACCAGCCGATCCACCGCCGATGGTGTTGATGTACATCGTATTAGCCGGGAAAGGGTGCCCATCAACTTTCAACTTCTTCTTTACATCGGCCGCTCGCAATACCCCACTGTCAACTGCCCTCTGGATTTCATCTCTCATGGCATAACAATCAACGGTGTTATGATGCGAATTTCCATGCCACTTGCACCACTTAGCCATTTTCTTCAATTCTTCGGCGCAGGAATTTTGTGATGAGGGGAAAGCTGAATCTTCTTTTCCCGCTGCAGCTGATCAAATATCTCGTCGGCCTTAGATAAATCGAAATCATATTTTTTCTCCTTAGGTTTGACATGCGGAGAAAATGTCGGCCGTTTGTTATTAGTCCACTCAACTGCATTAATCTCCTCTTCATCATCCTCATTGTCGAAATCGGCATAAGGCTGTCCGATACCGCCGGTTCCTGGTGAGCTGGATATTTTCTTCCTGGCCAACCGCCCTACGGGTCAGCTGTGCCAGCCCATCAAACTCATGTGGGGTAAACTTTTCTTTGATGTTAGAGAATAGCCCCGCATAAGCGATTTCGGCCAGCTGTTGCTCTGTCGGATTCAGATTGTAGCATCGTCCCCTCGGAGTCCTGAACCTCCGTATATAATCGGCCACCGATTCCCCGGTTTTCTGTTTCACCGCCATTAAATCGGACAAACTAAGCTCGGTAATGCCCGTGAAGAAGTACGAGTGAAACCTTTTCTCCAGATCGGCCCAACTCTGAATAGAACCGGGCGATAGCGAAGCAAACCATGAAAAGGCCGATCCGGACAATGACAATGGGAATAACCGAACCCGCAAAGCCTCCTGAGTAGACACCTCACCAAGCTGTGCGTCATATCGGCTGATGTGTTCCATAGTTGATGTATTATCTTGCCCGGAAAACTTGGAGAACTCGGAAATTTTATACTTATTAGGTAAAGCCACGGAATCCATCCGGTCGGGGTAAGGTCGCCTATACAATGCACTTTTTTCCTTAGGCTTCAAATCGAACTGATCTTTCATCATATCGGTGATCTTAGCCATGAGGCTACTCATATCATTGGGTTCAGCGAGTTGCTGATCTAGTTCCCGTCATATAAGCTGTGTTGGGCTGTCCCCCGGTCGGGTGTACTGACTGGCCGTTTCCGAAATTCCAGTGCCAGTGGCCGGGAACGAGTGTACGCGGAGCGATTCCATAATTCACGACCGATTGGATCGGCCGTCCGATCATGAATCCCTGTCTCCCATCCGATGCGGTCGGTTGTGGAATACTAGATACCGGCCGTACTATAGTGGGTGAGTTCTCAATTCTACTCGGGCCGGTATTTGGTACATAGAAGAAATTGGGCTGTTGTGCCATCTGCGGGGCCGCTGTCACATTGGTTGCCGCCCACGACTCGAAGTCTGCGGTTGTACATCTTGTTTGTCGCCCTTTTCCGTCACCGACTTCTTGGGGTCACTGTCATCCTCATTGCCTGGCTGGGTTGCACTGGTACTTGCGTTTACATCATCCTTGCCGGACCATAGGTGAGGTGGCATGCCGTACATGGGCTGAAACCCTGCTGGTGGTGTGGTATTCTAGAGGCCGATTCCCTGAATCGGCCGTACTGAAGTGCCAAAAGGCTGAGTGTATGCAGGTCCGGAATATCCTTCGGTGAACAATCTGCCATCAAGCTGTGTCCTTGATCAAATTCCCGATGGTGTTGGTCAACACGCCCGATTGATTGATTAGGGCTCGATGAATGGACGAGTTAACCATATCACCGAGTTGGTTGGCATCCGGCAGTCTCTGGGCTTTGATTTGGTCTAGTTCTTCCGGATGCGAGAATCGAGGGAAGTCCCCTTTTGTGGCCACTCCGCCACGTGTCACCTGTCGGGGCTTGAAAGTACTTCTTCATCGCTTCGGCCAGGTAATCCTGGTACTGCAGCTTTTGTTCCGTTGTCATCTTCCCCCGGGCCGAAACCCCGTTGTCATCGAAACTTCTCCGTGCCCTTTGCCATCCGTCCTGAGAGGAACTGGAACCAAAATCGGCCGATTTTCAGCATCGACCATTGGTGTTCCGTCCTCCCCGACAGCTTGTATGTATGACATCTTGATCTTGGTTGCTCAAGTCCCACTGGGCGTGCCAAAAAGTGTGTTGACGTCAAAAGTCGCCAAAACACCGTTGTCCGGAGAGTCCACCGAAACCCCGGCTGACGCAGGGCCCTGTGCTCCCAACGGACCGGCTCGGCTCGCCGATTCTCGTGTGCGCTGGTGCGTGCCGGATGGTTTTCCTGCAAACCAACAAAGACAAATAAAAGTGTAAAATTCCAGGTCATCGGTCCGGATAGACCGATGTGCGGCCGTGGCCGATTACGGCGTAAGATAGACAAAATCGGCCATCGACGAGGAACAACACGGCCCATCCATTTATGTATTAAATGCCAGGCAAGCGAACTGTGATACAAACGATACGAAATCGGCCGACGCTATAACATGCGATCGGTGGCTAGCGGCCGATTTCGTCGGTGAGCAATCAAATCATTAAGACCTTGCAAGGATGCGTTATCGAATAAAATGTAGACAAGGTAATTATTAATGGGATGTAATTAATTTGATAGCAAAAGATGATTTAATAGTCAATCGGAGCGATAAATCGGCCGATCGGGTATCCGGCCGATTCTGCCATCGATTATAACAATGAGTTATTAGATCTATTTAGATGTATAATGATGATCAATGAAATCATACTAATAACTCGGGTTCAAAGGCAGCTTTAACAGTTTTAACACTAATTGAACATAAAACAGCTAATGAACGTGATAAACAATCGGCTAAACACTCCGAAAGAACGATAAGACAAATACAACCACACGGATCCGAATCGACCGATCGCTCCAACGGGACAAGTCAAGCGATGGCACGCAAGCTGGACCAAGTCTAACGGCCGCGCACGCCGGCCGATTCAGGACAAGCACAATCATAAACGCCTTAACTATGAAAGTAGATCTACACCCTAGCCAATCGGCTGCATACGCCTAGGACAAGTCAACTATCGCAAAAGCAAACACAGGACACGTCAACCGAATCTGCACGATCGAATCGGCCAAGATGTAAAAGAACTTTCATAGCGGCTACTGTGACTCGGACGACCGGATCCGAGCCAATCGGCGTTGCGAGCAAAGGCTGGGACGGGGAGGCGGGACAAGTCAAACTACCTCCACCACGAGCCCGGACCAGGTCGACTTGACTCATCCCGGCCGATACTCACTACGACAATCAAGAACAGATCCGGTCGCCGGATAACTAGCAATTAAGTCATCTAATTACGAACAATGCGCCGAGAACTAGACGACATAATCACCTTATCAAGCCAACGTGTTGTCGACCGGAGCCCCGAAGATCCCGCGCGAAAACAGTAGAGACTTAACAGAAAATTAGGGTTTGGCGATGCGCCGAAAGTTGTATTGGATGTGAATCGAGTTTACAAGTTACATCTGGGTACATATTTATACCCGGCATAAAGAATCCTACTCGGACCTTCTTCGGACCGATTTCCTAACCGACCAAGACTCCTTCCAAAATTAAACTATTATTTCTAATTTTACAACATGGGCCAGGCCCACCCATATCACGCTTTTCAGTTGGCGTTTGAGCACGATTCTCGGAAGGGACGCGCCTTCTACTCACCCACGCGGCCGTCGGTCTTCGGCCCACCGGCCCTCTTTTGACCCATAGTCGCCGACAGTGGGTCCCTATGGTCAAAAACCGGCGTCAACAGTCCAATATATCACAACTAATATTTTTGTGTTGTAATTAAGAGGAAGGTATCACAACATTTTTTCTATTTGGTTGCGAGTGGTCCATGTTGCAACAAATATATATTGTTGTTACTAGTCCTTCGTGTGTTGCAAGACGGTCGATGTTATTGCAACATTTTCTTTTGTGCGTTGTGATTACGATGAAGATATCCTAACACTTTTTTGACATGGTTGCAAGGGGTCCATGTTGCAACTGATGTATACTATTGTTACTAGTACTTATGTGTGTTGCAAGAGAGTCAATATTATTGCAACGAACATATTTTTGTTCTGTAATTATGAGGAAGGTGTTGCAATGCTTTATTGTCATGGTTGCAAGTGGTCCATGTTGCAACCAATATATATTGTTGTTGTTAGCACCTATGAGTGTTGCAAAATAGTCAATGACAATGCAACAAAAAATTGAAATGTTGCGATGGAATATCAGAAATTGCAATGCTAGACGACTTTGTTGCAAAGAAATTTCAGAATTTGTATCGCAAAACAGACTCATTGTAATAAGTTTTAGTTATCACATGGACCAAAGATCCAATTGCAACACTATGTAGTTGCCATGAAAATAGAAAAAGAAAAAAAAAAGAGGCAGCAAATAAAATATCAATAATGTTTTCCATAGAGAAGTTCCAAAACTCCGAACTACCACGTATGCATCCCTTACTCGTTCCGCCTGCAAACCCAAATCCGACCTATCCGAAACGCAACAAGAAGAAACTCAAAAGCTATGTATGCTTAGCGGTCAGCGCACGAAACAACATGATCGGGAAATCCTTTTTGCGAGGCATCCGCCCTCGAGCGGCCATGGAAATGAGCCTGAATAATTTTTTTCTAATGCTTACAACATTTTGCTCGTGAGAAAAAGCAACTATTTTGTAAAAAATAAAAAAATCACATATTTTTATTTGGTAGTTTTCTAGCACGTACATGTCCAAGCACTAATTTTAACAATAAAAAAAGGTAAAGCAATTTTTCTAAACTCCATGTTATCCTCTAGTTATATGTGATTAAATATAGATGAATTGCTTATTTACCTTTGGCGTAGATAATACTTAGTCTATGGTTTAGCAAATGATTTTTTTCTATGTTTACTCAATGCGAAGTGAATTGGCTTGAATTCTTGATAAACCTGTTTATGACATGGTGATGTTACTTCCATTATTATTCTTAATATGTGAGTGAAAGTCATTTATCCTTGACTGTCCACACAATTTGTGCTAATGTATTAAAAACACAATATTATTGGTTGATGTGCATTATCTTTTGAGATCATAATGCATCATGTAACTCCATGACATTTTGACACTAACTTCATATCTGATTTGTTATTTACATCAAAATAGAGTTTAAATATCATTAGCTTTGATGGTTTGTATTTCCTGATTAAAAATATCATTTCTATATATATTATTGTGAGTACAAATCTTTGTATTTGCAACATGAATAAAACATAAGAAATGTAGTTTATTTGGTTTGACAAGCATTTCTGACTAATGCTATGTTAGTGTATATTGTATGTATAAATAATATCGCGTGTGCGTGTCAACTTTTTGTTTATATTAAAGTCATCGTTGTTTATTTTAGGTAGACTAGCAGCATTCCCGTTAGAGACTTATGTGAAAACTTTTTGTTCTAGAGAAAGAGCATCGCCTAAAACATGGACCATGTGAAAAGTGAAGAGGTGATTATGAATAGAAATTTATACATGCAAAAAAGTTATGCGTAGCCTGAACTGTCATTGTAGGTTATGAATCATGAGTTTCTTTCTCATGAATAGAGTCACTGTAGGGTATGAATTATGAGTTCCTTTCTCATGAATAGATTCAGTGTGGGGTATGTGAAATCATGAATTGAAATTTATGTGCAGCCTGAACTGTCACTGTAGGGTATGAGTTTAGTTTGTTCTCTCATGTGAACTTAAATTATTATAGATACAATAATGGTTAAAAGTATGCTAATGATCAGAAGTGGTCAAACATTTATTTAGATATTAGCTTATCCACCATAATTTTTAATCCATGGTTGTATGTTTTACTAGGACAGGTTATATATTATTGTCTATTGTTTTACAAAATATGTGCCGAGCATAGATGCTTGGATTTATTGACTCATTGATTCTAAGTAGCGGTCTAAATCTTCTCTTGAGCAAAGTGGCTCAAAAGCGAGGAACATGAACATGAAATTCAGATATTAAAAGAACTACTTGGAAAGAGAACCGCTGAAAAGAAAGAAGAGAAAAACAACTTGAAGCCTCAATTGCACAATTAGTGATGCGTAATGTCCAAGAGAGGTAATAATATCCTAATTTATGCAAGTTCAACTATGTAATCTGCCAAACTTGGATAATGATTGACATAAGTATTGTTCTCACAGCTACAAAAGGACCCGATTAAAGCTATTGTTGTAAGGCCTTACCGTTATACTTAGCTACAAAAGGACGAGATTGAGAGGCAATGTCGTGATATGCTCCAACAGGGAATTATCGGATACAGATACGTCAGCCCATTCGTCCCCAGTGCTACTCGTTCGCAAGCGGGATAAGCGAGGCAATGTTGTTTTGCATTGATTATCTCACCCTCAACGACAACACCATTAAAGATAAGTTTCCTATTCCGGTTGTTGATGAATTACTTCATGAATTATTTGGGGCCGGATTCTTTACCAAATTGGATCTACGATGAGGATATTTCCATGTGCATATGCATCCGGATGATATTGACGAAACAACTTTTTGCACACATCATAGCCTTTTTGAGTTCTTGGTCATGCCTTTTGGATTAACAAATGCCCCATCTACTTTCCAAGATTTGATGAATGATGTTTTGGGGCCTTTTTTCCAGAATTATGTTTTGGTTTTTTTTATGATATATTAAATCTATAGTAGCTCCTGGTCAGATCTTCTCTAGGACATTCAGCAGGTATTTCAGGCCCTTCAAGCTCATCAATTAGTTCTTAAACAATCTAAATGTTTGTTTGGAGTTTCCTCTGTCAGCTATTTGGGTCATATTATTTCGGCTCACGGTGTGGCAATGGATTCCGCCAAAGTTGAGGTAATCACGGTTTGGCCACAACCTCGGTCGGTCGGGGATCTTCGCGGATTTTTCAATCTTGCTAGATATTATCGTAAGTTCATAAAGGAATATGGTATCATAGCTAAACCCTTGACACAGCTCTTGCAGCAGGACAATTATATTTGGACTTCGAAGGTCACGGATGCGTTTAATAAGCTGAAAACTGCCCTATCTTCAGCACCGGTACTTACTCTGCTCGATTTTTCCAAACCTTTTATTGTGGAATGTGATGCTTCCGGAAAAGGTTTTGTTGCGGTACTACATCAAGGACAAGGTGCTTTGGCCTTTTTCAGCAGACCTATGGAACCTCGACATACCTCTCTTGCTTCTTATGAGATGGAACATATTGGGTTTGTACGGGCTATCCTGCACTCGGCGTCCCTATCTATGGGGGCACGAATTTGTGATTCGCACTTATCGTTACAGCCTTAAGTATTTGCTGGACCAACGCCTCGCCACCATATAAACTCAGTGGCTCAGCAAATTGCTGGGGTATGATTTTTCAGTGGAATATCGTCCGGGACGCCGTAATGTAGTGGCTGATGCTCTCTCTAGACGTGCTTCTGCATATGCTTCTTTGATGGCCATGTCAGTTTCCACCTTTGATTTTTTTTCTCTAACTTGAGTCATTTTATTCTTTCTGCTAATGAAATGGGTACACTGCTCTTACGCATTCAGCAAGGTAAAGTTGAGAACCATGGTCATGCAATCAGGAATTTATTCTGTATAATCAGAAAATATATATTCCTGCATCCTGCCCACTTCTTCCACAACTTTTGGAGTATATTCATGGTTCTTCTCATGAGGGAGTTCAAAAAACACTGCATAGGCTTCGGACTGATTTTCATATTCCCAACGCCCGGCGCATTGTTCAGGATCTGTTTGGTTTGCCAATGAAATAAGATATCTCATCTTCATCCAGGCGAACTCCTACAGAATTTAGAGGTTCCCAATCAGATTTGGGAGGATATTGCCATGTATTTAATTGAGAGCTTACCCAAAGTGGGAGGTAAATTAGTCCTTCTTGCTGTGGTAGGTAGATTCTCAAAATATGCTCATTTCATTGCTTTGGTCCATCCTTATATGACCACTACAATTGCAAAAGTATTCGTTGATGAGATTGTCGGACTCCACAGCATGCCTCATTCAATTGTAAGTGATTGTGATGTTATATTTACAAGTGCCTTACGGAAGGGATTGTTCCATCTCTCTAGTACACAGTTGAAGATGAGCTATGCATATCACCCTCAAACAGATGGTCAATCGGAGGTAACCAACAAAATTATTGTTATATATCTACGTTGCTTGACAGGGAATAAACCTAAGGATTGGCTTTGTTGGCTTCCTTGGACTGAATATTGCTACAACACTTCATATCAATCATCTCTTAAGAAGACTCCGTTTCGAGTGGTATATGGCCATGACCCTCCAACTTTAAGACCCTATGCTTGTTGGCATTGCACGTGTTCCGCCAGTGCTCTTTTAGAGGAGCGTGACTTATTCTTGGCATCTATTAGGGATCGTCTTCTCCAAGCCCAACAATATGCCCAAAAATACTATAATGCCAAACACAAAGAGATTTCTTTTACGATCGGCGATTGGGTGTGTGTCACATCCCAAAATTTATTTTCCTAATAATTCATTTTTCTCTAGTATTATATACTAGAAAAGGGCTATAAAATTATTATTATTTTTAAATAAATAAATTGCTGCATTCATTTCATGGCATCATGGCATGTAGCTTTATTAAATTATTAGCCTTTATTTACCTAAAGAACACTAGCTATTAAAGAAAGAAAAACAGAGAAAAAAAGAGAATAAAACCCAAAAGCTCCCCGGGCCCAAACCCCTCTCTCCCCTCTTCTCTCTTTCTCTTCCCCGGCCCAAGGCCCACCCGGCCTTCTTCTTCTTCCTCCTCCGGCCCATCCCCTTCCCTCTCTCTTCCCCACCTCGCACCGACCCAACCCAGCAGCCCACACCCTAGTCTAGCCCGCACCCGGCCCAGCCTCGCACCGTGCTCCGCCCCTAACCCTAACCGCGTCCCACCGCCGCCGCGATTGCCGCCTCGGCGTGCGTGCCCCGCCCTAGGGCAATGCGCCTACAAAAGGCAAGCCCCGCAGCCGCTCCCCTCCCTTTCCCCACTCTGCCGCCGGCCCCGCGGTCCCGCACGACCTCGCGCCGCCGCCGCCATTGCCGCCTCCCCGTCCTCCGTCGCGAGCCCGTCTCCGGCCACTCCCGGCCTCGCGCGACCACGGACGCCGTTCCCCGACCTCTGCCGCCTCCGTTGGTAGCCGCTCGGCCCGAAGCGATCGACCGACGAGCACGAGCGCCGCCGCCGGACCCCGCCACTCCAACCTCGCCGTCGCTAGCCCCCTCCGGCCTCTACTACCCGCGCGCGACCCCACGGTGAGAGTCCCCTCCGCCTCCTCTCCATTTCCTCCCTTCCGCCGCCTCGAACCAGCCACCGGAGCGCCATTCCGGCGAGCTCCGGGCGCTTCCCATGGCGCGCCACCGCGCCGCACGGGCCGCCGGCCGCCGCCACCCGGCCTCGTCCGACCGAGCCGTCCGATCCGGGATTGACGGCCCGATTAGAAAGCCCCATACCCCCTCATAATGGTCCACCGTGGACCATGGACCGTGGGTCCATGGGGCCTATGCACGCGGTCCACGGGGTTTTCCATTTATTTCAATTCCTTTATTCCGTGGTAAAAGGTAATTTTGCAAATAGGCCCCCGATGTTTAGTTTAATAGCGAATAGGTCCTTATCTTTTTACATGAGCAACCCTAGGTTTATACGTATTTCTGTTTTAGTCCCCGCTCTGCGCCAGGACATGATCTTTTACATTTTAGCCCCGCGTTTCACTAATTTTACACGCACGTGTTTCTGTATCTAGGTAAAATTACGTGCTACCCCTGTAGTCTATGGTTAATTACAAATAGGCCCTTTATTTTAAAAAGAAGCCCTAAGCTTTGTTTTAATTCTGTTTTAACCCTAGTCTTTTGCAATAAACTTTATATTTAAATTGCAAATTAATTTTAAACCCCTAAACTGTTTTGTAGTAATGTTTTTGGCCATAGGACCTTTTTACATAAACACCCCTAGCCTTTTATAAAATTACGTTTTAGCCCCTATTTACTCAAATAACACTCGTATCTCGTACCTTTATAGAAACAACCTTAGTGTTTTATAAAATTATCTTTTAGCCTTATTCCTTTTACACTTTAGTCCCTAAACTTTTCCATAATTACAAATTAGCCTCTACCGTAGCTATTTTTATGTTTTAGCCCCTAAAACCTCAAACATTCGTAACTTCTCGCTCGTAGCTCCGATTAAAGTGATTCTTGCGCTCACGGAATCATAGCGACGCGTACTTCCTTTTGTAATGCTTTTATAGTCTATTTGTATGGTGTACTATTCTGTTTCTTAGTTATTTGTTTGTTTATTTGCATGCTTGATTGACGCGACGTAATTAGAAGACGATCAAAGCACGAGATTCGAAGAGCAAGAGTCGAAGATATAATCGGGAGCAAAGAGAGAAAGAGGCAAGTGTCCTTGAAGCATCTTGCACCTATTTCCTTTTCTATCTGCACATGCTTGCATTTACTGTGATAAATATGAATCCTATGTGTCATGTCTTGTTCCATACTTATCCTTGTCGCCTGGGTGGTATTAGTTATAGACTTGGGTAGATCATGCTTAGTTGCTTTAATTGGGTTTAAGACATGCTAAATGTTAATCTTGTTAATGATCCAGTTGAACATAATGATCATGGTTGCTTGTTAATTAATGAACATTGATTTTGGTGACGGGTGGAGGAACTATGGTCGGGGTGTACCGGTAGTTCCATGGAATGCTATCACCCGAATCATAAGGACCGGTTCGTGGAGCAACCATCCATGTTAAACCGTACAACCACGAGCCAAGTATGGGCGCGGCTTGGCGTAGTATGCGGTGGAGACCGGTCGAGTACGCGCGATGGAGAGGGGGCTATGGTCGGTGTTATACCGGTAGTCCCAGGGGAGGTGTGGTGAGGAGACAAGGTCTCACAACCATCCGGCTCAAGGGAAGGAAGCTACCTGATGACGGGTGTACACGTCGGGTGAGTGGAAATCCTAGTGGACGCGTACAAAGCTGGAGGAACCCGTGAACCGCCTTGGAAGTGATCTCCTGGCCACACACCGAAGGAAGTGTGTAAGTGCTTGGCCGGCACGGGCAGAAGGGAGATTTTTAGTCCACCTGGCAACAGGGGATGGAATCACTTTCTCGTGGTGAATTATGTACAACCTCTGCAGAGTGTAAACCGTCATGACAGCCGTGCTCACGGTCAAGAGCGGCATGGACCCTCACGCGGATTAGAGGGATGGTAATGGTTTGGATGCATGGTTCTCGGGAAGGAGACATGCGTGGTTTGGATAGTTGATGGATCCGTGGAGTTACATCACATAGTAAATAGCACTGCTTAATTAATGAACTAGACATAGGTACTTCTATGCCTTAAACCCTGCGTTAGCCTTTCTTGATCGGCCAATCATGTCATACTTTTCCCACTTGCTGAGTACGTAATGTACTCATACGTTTGTTGCCTCTCTTTTTGCATCATGCCACAATTCAGAAGTGAAGGGCGAAGGTACATCATTCGAGGAGACGATGAAATGGTGGTCCGGGCCTGCGGTCTTCCGGTCGACTTCCGTGGGAGTCGAAGGACGCTAACGCTTAGTTTAATTTCCACTGCAATTAATGTAATCTTTTACTTTAGACCTACGGGTCCTTGATGTAAGTATTTAATGAATTAATAAAGATATTGTTCTTTTATCCCATAATTTGTCCTGTTGCGTGAAAACTTGATCCCGGGCACGCATACAGATGAATCCGATTTCGGTTGTTGAAATCGGGTGTGACAGATGTGGCTTTGTCTCTTGACGCGCACGATTGTATCTATTGCAGTTCATTCCAAAGGCAAGTTATCTCCTAAGTTTTATGGGCCATATAAAATCTCGGAGAAAATTGGGGCGATTGCTTATCGCCTGGAACTTCCGGCAAGTGCTCGAATTCATAATATGTTCCATGTCGGGCTTCGAAAAAGTTCTATGGTAATCCACCGGATGATATTCCTCTACTACCGCCTCTACAGGAAGGTCGAGTTACTCCAACTCAAGAAAAGGCGCTTCGTTCAAGGCTATACCGTGCGTTCTTCGGGTTTTACTTAAATGGAAGGATTTACCGGATGCGGAATCTTCATGGGAGAATGTCTCGACAGTTCGGGAGCTCTATCCGGCATTTCAACTCGAGGACAAGTTGATTCTTCGAGGCGGGAGGAGATGTTATGGTTGGCCACCATTATAGCCACCGCCCTAGGATTATTAGGGATTAAATCCTTTAGTTAATTAAATGTAATGGGCCAAGGCCCAATCTAGACAACCCACTTTTGTAGACCCTCCCTATATAAAGAGAGGGGGATTCATCAATAAAGATTAAGTAGGTTTAAAGGGGTAAAACCCTAAAAACTATATCTCCCTCTCAGCAGCCATAGCACCAACCCTAGCGCCGCTCCCTCCCGTGCAGCAGCTGCCACCCTCATTCCCTCTCTCTCTCTGTGTGTGTGTGTATGTGTGTTGTGAATTTGTGCATGTAACAATTTTATTTATTGGCAGCAAATAATTGTAGTGCCCAGATACATAGATGTTTCTTGGCAAAGAGAACATCAGTGCAATAATCACGGTAGGCCACTAAAGTCATGTCTTATCGAGCATTATCCCAATTAGCACACCAAAAGACGTTAAATCATACATTAGTACAATATAAAATCATTAGGGCAAACCAATTGTGATCTAGATGCCCCGATGGATATGCATAGTGCTTAACAAAACTGGTGAAAAAAATTGGCCTTATGCAGAGAAGCCATGGATGGAACTGGAATAGTCAATATATAAAAGGACTAAACTAACTATCGGGATCTTATGTTAAAAACAAATTCATATACAGGAAACAATAAGAAACCATTTTACGACATTCACCCAAAAACAGTTAAACTCACCTTGATTGAAATGATGCTCTCCATTACAACTGTTCAAGTATAGAACGAAATGATGCCAAACAGTTATAAGGCAACTCTTCAACCTCGGACAACATAGAAACACTCACAAGATCAATCAACAAAGCATCCACTGGTGATGCATGTCCTCTAGGTCCGGGATTCCCACTAAGAAATGACAAAGGGTCCTGAAGGTGTGAAAGGCCTATCACCGGCCAGGCGGGGTATCCTCTATTCATGGGTTGAGACAACACTTAAAAACCCCACTAACACTATCTCTACACCATGGCGGGCTCTACAAAATCATGATCCAGAGACAACGCCTATACGGGTCACGTGGTGTGTAAGTAAAAGCCTGGAACATATATCCTGTGAGCCGGTCCTTATGCTGCCGGGGTGAGTCACCAATCCATCTACTCAAATCCATAGTCTCAACAACAAGTAACACCACAACAGGAACTCCATAACCCAAAGTTCTTACTCAACCGTGCCCGCAATGGATACTCTCCAAACAAGAACTCCCCAAAAGTTCCCCAACACCTAATCACCTACACTCACCCCCGCAAAGTCCCTATGGGTTTCTAATACAGAAACACAACACCTAAGAAGCACCTACAATTTATTCAACACAAAAACATGTATAATCATCATGTGGGGTTCAATTAAGCATCTAAGCAATACTAAGCATGCAAATATCATCGGTAGATCATCCTATGGTGATAGTGGAAAAGATAGCATGATATGGCATAGGTTATGATTCTAAGCAACAAGTAACAGTTCATATCCATGAGTTAAATTATGCAAGTACTATATAGGAGCAAAAGTGATCAAGGATTGCGGTTTGCCTTGGACATGTGGCTCCTAGGCGGGGTCGGGGTACTCGATCGGCCGCTCCGGTGGAAACTCCTCAAACTGCTGCTCCTCACACTCCTCCGCCAAGCACAAACCACATAGTACAGGTTAGGCATGCGGATAGACGCAAATAGGTAACGAATCGTAAGGACAGAAATTTACACTACTAGAACATGACCAACAACTACACCAAAACGTAGAGTACGTCACTACGATACCAACGCAACTAACCACGAAATTTTCTAACGCTAAGAGAATTAGATATGAATTTTCAGTGGAAAAAAGATTATTGGAAATTAAAAAAGATGAAAAAAGAAAGACAGAGAATATCCCCTGAATATTCTTTGCCTCTCCAAGCACCACGCAAGCGCCACTTAGGCCAAACATCCGCCAGGTCAACACCACGTGGCATTACTTCGTCACGTCATGTTAGCAAGTCTTCCGCCACATCGGCGCTACGTGGCCCAATTTTCTGCCATGATAGCCCGTGCCGGGCCGAATTCCGGTTTATCGGTGCCGTGGCTTGCCGTGGCACAAGCCAAGAGTCCTCGCTTACTCCTTGCGACAGCGCGCACCCGGAGCACCGGCCAAGAGGACCAGCTCCCCTCTCAACGACCGCGAGGACTCGCCGAAGTCTTCACGGTGGCGACGGCGAAAGGGGAAAACCCCATGCACCAACAAAACCTAGAATTGAGCACACAACTGCGAAGCTCAAGCTACAACGAACACAACGAGACCAAGTCTCGGCCGAAAAAGATGGTCGGAACCTCGCCGGCGGCGTGAACCGTGGCGGCGGAAAAACGAAATCCGATGAACCCACACCAAACTCGCTCCTTTCTTCTCCAATTCGAGCACACAAGCAACTATACAATCACGCGTCCATGACGGTGCGGTGGTGGAAATCGACGAGCTCAAACAAAACATGCGCGATTCGAGGGGAACGAGGAGGGGAAGGACGTGCGGTCTCACCAGCCTAACTTCAAGACGATTCTGCGAGGACGGAGCGGCCTTGCGGTGGACGAGAAGCCTAGAGGAGGAGATGGCGAACGAGGGATGGTGGCGCGCCGACAAGGGCGGTGACCAAGCTGTTGCGTTCCGGGGCTACAAGGGTTCGATTGACTCATCGGATTAGAGCCAAAACAGAGTGCGACCGATGGAGATAAAAGAACAGAGCTCAAGGGAGGATGAGCCTCACCACCGGAGACGAGCGACGACGGCGAGTTGGTGGTCGGAAACTTGGTCGGGCCCGCTCATCTTCCCCCTTGTGCCAACCTCGACGCCGACGGCACCAACGGGCTCAAAAAGCGAAGAAGGACGCGTCGGAGGTGTCGCAGCTCACTAACGAAGACCTCGCTCGGCGACGGCGGAGAGGAAACGGTGGCTAGGGTTTGGGGAAAACCTCGCTCGGCGGTGCGAGGTGGATTGGGGCTTGGGCGGCCGCCTCCGGTGGGGTTTTGTAGGGCGGCTAGGGGTTGGTAGCGGCAGGTGGCTTCGGCGGCAAACGGGATGGGCACCGTGTGTCCCTTGTGCGCGCTCGGCACCAACGAGCGGCCACGGCGACACGGGGAAGAAGCACCGTAGCACGCGAGCTGACCGGGCTGCGTTGGGCCTGGTTGGCTGCGAAGGTAAGTGGGCTATCTGCTGGTTTCGACCCACGACGCTAAAATCCAAGGTAAAAGATTTGAACTTTTCCAAATTTTATTCCTCATCAAATTTTGAATTACAAAGTTTGATTTACACATTTTCTAGGCTGTTACAGTCAATTTATTTTTGGACAAGTCTGTTTCAGATACTTCATTTTCTTTTTTATCCAGATCATTATGAAGATCTCAGTTTGAGAACGATTCTTGACAAAATATTTTATCCATAAAATGTAACCTTCATATTCTGGTAAGCAAAAAAAAAAGGGTATTACAACTTGTATTAGCTCATTGATGTTGCAGGATGAATGTCGTCACAGTTCATATTCTTATTTATTACTTCCAGTGTACACTGGTAGGACAACTATGATGGAAGAAACATAATGCGAACCAGGTTTTAGAAGGAGGTTGCTCAAACCAGGTTACAAACTTACAATCGAAAATGTGTACTAACTGAAGATTCAAACCTGGTTACATATGGCAAACTTAATTTCAATTTGACTTCCAAAACACAGATATATTACCATCCAAATATCATATCGCATTCTCCAGCAATCTGACTAAACAAAACAGAAACAGTAAACCGGAATCTGCTTCACTGAAGCAAACTTTCGAACTGCAATTGCTTCAAGAGTGACAAGTTATTCTGGGGTCAAAAGTGGTAAATACCATCTAACGGTGACCTGTATCCGAAGGAGTTTAGTTCCGAAATCCTTAATTTCCTGAGTCACAAGACATTGTACTATCGATTTAAATCTTAGTCGAAACAATATTTGCATCAAAATTCAGGAAGATCCTGAAAGATCGATGCTTTCCTATGACCCTGCATTCTCCATTCCTGACTAACCAGATTACCAATCTCACTAAAGGAACAAATTTTGAACCAGGAATTTCACAGGACATTGAGGCAGGGTGGCAGCTCAGGTCGCCGTGATCAGCTCCTTGTAGTATCTGATGGCCTCCCTCGTGTCATCGAACCCTGCAGTTACATCCAAGAACGCCATCACCCTCTGCAGCTCCTGGTCAGTGTAATCATCAACGAACGGCACCACCGGGACGGCGTTCTCCGGCTGCAAGGCATAGGCGTTGGGGTTGTCGTCGACGATGACGGCGCGGTCGAGCGCGCGGCCGGTAGCGGCGAGGTCCTTGACGAGCCGGCCGTCCCCGGCGTCGCGGCACGCGCCGCGGTAGAGCCGGTGCGCGAACACCTCGCCGTCGGGGTCGAGGCGGTCGAGCACGAGGGAGGCGTACTCCTGCAGCCCGGCGGTGAAGACGACGACTTCGAAGCTCTTGGCCGCCGCGCGGAGGAAGGCCTCCACGCCGGGGCGCTTGGCCACGTAGAAGGTCACGGCCTGGCCGCCGATGACGGGGCGCACGGCGAAGTCGAACCGCGCCGGCGGGTCGGTCTGCGAGTGGATCAGAGTCTCGTCGAGGTCGAGGAACAGCGTGCGCGTCTCCGGCGACGGCGGCGGCGGGAGCGCGGCGGATTGGGCGCTGACAGGCGCCCGCGTCGGAGGCGGCGGAGGAGGGGGAGAGGACGCGGAGCGGAGGCGGTGGAACCCCGCGGCGACGGCGCGGCGCTTGCGCGGGGAGCCGAGGACGGCGAGGCGGGCAAAGAGCTTGAGCAGGCGGCGGCGGCAGGATCGGATCGAGCGGTCGAAGGTGGCAGCGACGGCGGCGGGCGCGGAGGCGAGGGATTTGAGCGGGCTCCCGCGCCGCTTGGCGGCGGACCGGCGGCGCAGGAGGGGTGGGCGTGGGCGCCGCGCCACGGGCGACGGCGACGGCTTCGTCGGGGTGACGTTGCCGGCACCAAGCCTGGGCGACGGCAGCAGCTTCGTGGGCGTCCTGGACACCATCGATGCGGCTGCTTGTCTCCGCAGCTGGGAGTGGAGGAGGGAGCGGCGGCCGGAGGGATTGGGGAGAGGTGGGAGGGGAGCGTTTGGGTTTTTGTGGAGGGGGATTTTCGCAACGGTCGGATTGCTGTGAGGATGGATTCATTCCTGGGCGGCGATTTGGCAATTTTTTGTTTTGGGACGAGGGGCAACGGTCGGCTTGGACTTTGGACGACGTCGGCTTGGACCTAGGTAGTGCCAGCTGGACTATTTAGGGAGGCCCAGCATCTTGATCTCCGCTAGGCCCACTCCACCTCGTGAAATGTAGTTAGGCCTAGTGGGCTAAATCACAAGTGAAAACTGTTTTGCTATTTACCCGGAAGAAAAATAGTGTCAAGCTTTTTTAGTGACGATTATCTCCAAAAACTATCGTTACAGAACCGAATTGCTTTCAACTCAAAATCAAAACCATTGACGATTCTTATTAATATTAGTGAACCACCACTCATGCTTTTCAACGAACAGTGGTGGTTTGCTCATCTCGATGAACCGCGCATTGACGTCTGCTAGATCCATTAGAGCGTGTGCATGGGTCGGTGTCACGGGAGGGAGAGATTGGTTGGCCCCGATGCAAACCATTACAGGACAAGGTGCTAAGGTCAAAAAACGAAGCATCGACGCCAATCTTTACCCACTCAGCCAAAGGCTGGCAGCAGAGGCGAAGCCAGTGCATCATCTCGCCGGGGTCGGCATACTTAGCCGATGGGGTCTAAACAGTGCTTAGCATCGATTTTACATTGACTTATCCAAAATCCGTCGGGGTCGGCGGACCCCTACAGCTGGGCATAGCTTCGCCCCTGGCTGGCAGATTACTGAAAATCGAACTCCCTAAGCCTGCTTAGCACCTAACAAGAGGTGCTAACGGATATAGTTAAAGTAGCTAACAGCGATGCTAAGATAGAGTAGTAATGGGCCCACCTTAACTCTTGAAACCAGGTGCAACCGCCAACCGATGCACATGCTCTTAACCCTTTCAACATGCGCACATCTATTTTTAACCATAACCGATGGCACACTATATAAAAAAGTATAAAACGGCTAGAGTTTCTTCCCATGTTTTCACAAAATTCCCCATTCCCACAGACGTAGCTACCTCTCTTCCTTGCGCGCACATCTGAACCCCTCATCCTCCCAATGCACCGCTTTCCTCGTCCCTACTCTCCCAATGGCAACACCCCTCCTCTCCTAACAGTGTCAACATACTCCTTCAACTCGTAGAGGTTGAGGTCTAGGCCATCGCCTCGTCATGGTCATGGGCATACGAGACAGAGCGGACTTAACCTCGGCCTTTGTGAGCCAAGAGCGAAGGAGCATGGAGGGTGTAGAGGCAGGGGAGGAGGAAAAATGTCGAGCAAATCCGACCAAAAATGCGGGTGGATCTACTCGGGAGCAAGCTTGGCGACATGCGCATCTAGCCGAGGGACCTCGACATTAGGCGGATCTAGAGGCAAGTGACGCGTCGGCGGTGGGCTGATCCGGATGGGCTTTAGGAGTCGGGTGACGCGTGGGCAGGACACAACATTGACTCTTTACGAGCGGCGAACCGTGTGGGGGCGACACACGCATCGGTGGCCAAGTCGGGCCGGCCACGAGATGGCCTCATTGCTTTTTTTTTAGGAGTTTTCTGGTCCAAAATAATGATCATTATTTTTCCTCAACTAATGGTCATTAGTTGGAGGGTAGTTTAGTAATTTCGCTAAAAATTAATATTTTTTATTCATACAAATTTGTGCTAAAAATACACAAAAAATTTGACTACAATAATGATGATGGTGATAAAGATTTATAATAAATGTTTTAATAGTAAATTCACATAAAAATGACTAACTTATTAATTATGATGATTTTGTGTATTATACTATTATTTTGACAATATTACCCTTACTAATGGTCATTAGTTATTAATTTTTGAAATTAAATCTACACCGTTGGATCCAACTAATGGTCATTAGTTGTGTAAAAATTATGGCCATTATTTTGGACAAGAAAACTCCTCTTTTTTTCCCCTCTGATGCCTTTCTAAATAGTGGTTTTGAATACTTCACGGTTCTAAAAACCACCACTGCTTTACATTCGTTACAGGGTCTCTGTGTAGTAGTAAACCTTGCTACAACACGTGATTGTTTAGACGCATTGTCCATGTATTGTGTTACCGCGGAGGTACGAGGCATCTTCTAATAAGTCATCTAGAAGTAAGTAGAAGATTTAAATCTGGAGCTGGAAATTTTGAAGAAGTTAGAAGACTAGGGCAAAATACGAATGAAACCGTTGCCCAGCTCTTGCTACAAATAGCCGCAAGATAACTGTCTGTATTCATGCAGGTTTTGAAGAAGGCCTATAACTGCTTTTAAAGATGGTGATTGAGGGTGTTGGTCTTTCAGATGGAGAGTACTATATAGTACTTGTTTTACACCTGTAACCAGATTTTAACAACTCTTGCCTTTTCTTTTTCTTTGACATAAAGGTGTTGTTTTATTTTTTTTGTCAGTTATTAGTAACAAGTTAGGAACCCCTTTATTTATCTGTCTCCCTTCTGCGAACACATTGACATGTATTTTGTCGTGTTTCAAGGCGTGCAAATTGCTACTCCCTCCGTCCATAACTATAAGCATTTGTTGACTTTCAGATGTCATGTTTGACCATTCGCCTTATTCAAAAAATTTGTTAAAATTTTATTTATTTTGTTACAATATACTTTATTTCTAGGTATATTTTAAGTACGTCTTCTTTAGTTTTGTATATGCATAAATATTTTGAATAAGACGAATGGTCAAACGAGAAATCAAAAAGTCAACAAATTCTTATATTCTTGGACGGAGGGAGTATTTCCATCTTCTAAGAAACATCCCTCCGTTCGTCAGTTCTTGTCATTCAGACCGGACCATTGAACTGGAAAACAGTTACCAGCCATCTGATGGCAAGAATACAAGAAGGGATGTATAGTACTTCTTATGAAAGTAAGTTCTTCTAAAGCATCTATATTTTCATCTAATTGATCCACAACAATGTTTTACTATGCTACTTTGGTGCGGCACACTCACACCTTTGTAGATTCACTTAAAGAGGCGCAGGTTACAGTTACAGCTCGGACTTTGCATCTCTACAATAGACAAGTCAAGTTACCACAATTTGGCAATAAAACAAAAAACTTTTAAAATGTGACATAGATGTGTTTACGAGAGAACTGATATATTTATTTTGTAAGTTGAAAGATGTAATGGACTAATTACTTCAAATTTTTTAAAATTGAATCAATTAGTTATATAAGATTTTTCATTTGACATATTGGCCATTACAAAGCTCCCTTGCGTTAGAAAATGTAACTAAAATACTGTTAAAGATGACAGATCATGATAACAAATTTTTTAAATATAGATCAGTGTATACTTTTGATTCAGACAATTTTCTGGAAAACTGTTGCTACTAGTGCCTTCCCTTGAATAGCAGAGACGGGGTTCGACAACGCCATCACTACTTGCTCCTTAGTTACATGGCTTTTTAAGCCGTCTCTAAACCCGCATAGCTAAAGCCAGTTTATGTGGTAGTGTACAACAACATTAACAATATCAATGAAACGTCATCAACCTTTACAAGAATCAGGTGGCTTGAAAGAAGATACCAAAACCAGAGGAACCCATTTTTGCACTAGCAGTTTAGCACTTCTCCAAGACCAAGCTAACAACCCGTCCATTTTAGGTAATGTACTTAACAATTCATTTGGATAACATTACATTCCATGCAACATCTTGCTGCCATAGGCGCCATTCATCAAAGTATTCTAGGTATGATTCTTTGATTGGTCATCGGTGCATGCATGTGTGTCATAATATTATATGGATACATCATATCCAGTTGCACGTATCCTAAGATACAAGTTAACAAGCTAATGGTCGTCCATGATTCGTAAAGTCATTCGTCACAACGAAAACCAGTTACCAATCGTGCAGAGCAGCAACTTCGCCCATGATTTTGTATCAAAACACATTGACCATAATATGTTTGAAAGGTAGTGTGGGGTCCGGACGGCAAATACTTTCCTGCACTAGTGTGTTTGTACAGGTTGTACTTATAAATAACTTCTGTACCTCCACACTTTAGCACTAGGGTCTTTAACCAATGAAAGGAGATAGAAATAGTAAAGATGCATTATTGAAAACTAATGTGCAGATCGATCAGTTAGACACAATAAACAGGATAGGTGTGCCAAAGTGGAGAGTATACTAGGAGTCAAAAAGAAGAGAAGATTGGGTGATTGTATCAGAGAAAGTTAAGAGCCCCAGTACTTATATTGAACCCTTTACAGCCCCAATTCGCAGTACTCCTTTTTACAGATTTTTGACTTGCGCAAGTGGCACGTTTTGTTGACAACCCACTGATTTTGTATCAGGGGTTCGTCCTCTTTTGTTACATTGTTTTGGTAGGTTTTTTTCGAAATATTCCACAAAAAGGCTGGGCATCTTCTAATTAAACTTGCTTGTGATTCGTCAAAATTGGCCACTTGCTGCTTGTACCATTCAGTGTTTGCAATAGTATTGCACTCATTAGGTTCATATATGTTGGACACTATGTGCACTTGACATTAGACTTTGCAAGTTGCAACACGAGTCAACTCTGGCCATCAATTAATTTTATCAATAATGAACTGGTGCCAGCGCTACTTATCTGTGAGACCTAACTCGAAGTGCTGGTGACATCAACTCTTATGCATGCATGCCAGAATATCGGCATCCTCATGAAAGGCATGAAACAAAACATTGCACAACTTTCAACCTCTCTTTCTGCCATCGTCAGTTGTGCTTCTATACAACTTTCAACCTCTCTCTTTCAGTCCCTTCAGAAGAATGAGGACTTTTCCCTTAAAGTAAGTTCTATAAAATTGAGTAGTAGACAACCTATGATATATCAGAACCAAAGTAGATAGCTTATCTAAGACTAAAACTATAGATGATGCAATGAATTGTACATGTGAGCAAAAGCATAGTTGTTCTCCTGAACCTGGTTTCAGAAGACTAACAACCAAAGCTTCAACTATATTGTATAGTTTGCTACACCATCTATAATGAAAAGTTTAAATCAGCTTCATACATATTGCAGAGTTCCTGAAAAAAAGACTATAAGCTGAAAAAACACCAATTATATATACTACCAGTGCCAGTGGACACACTATATGATCTGACCTAAGTGCTTTCGGCTTAGTGGGAAAAGAAAGCATCGAAAAGGTGCAGATGTGACATAGGCTTATGAAATTAACCATTGTATTTAACGGCAAATTGAGGTATCCATTAAAAGAGTCCAAATGAAAAGAGTAAATTTCATAAACCTACATGTTGTGGTAAATCTATCACAAAACTACAGATTTAAAGAACTGTATCTCAAAACTACAGATTTAGGGCACTCTTGTATCACAAAACTATAGATTTAACAATCGTTATCACAAAACTACCGATCTAGTGTCTATGTGAATTGCAAAACTACAGATTTTATAGAGTTAAAACCTATAGTATTGTGATAATTTGACTCCTTAAATTTGTAGTTTTGTGACATTTTTTGCTAAATCTATAGTTTTGAGATACAAAGGTGCACTAAATATGTAGTTCTATGATACATTTTCTTGAACTTGTAGTTTTTTTTTTTTTGAAAGTTTTGCTATAAAATCTATAGTTTTATGAAATTTACTCAAAGACGACAAATGATGCGATAAATAAATTTAAATAAGGTATGTATAGAGCATTTGTAATATTTACTTATGTAGATGTTTTCCCTATTAGGATGATTTTTGGATGCTTCTAACGTTCCAAAAGAAAAGGTCTAAGGAAATGCTGAGATTTTGGACTGATCTAAATGCTGAATTCAGTACCGCACGTCTCTAGAGTCTCGCCAAATGATTTACTGTTACACGCGCGTTCAATCTATTTTGAATAACGTCAACGCATTAGCATCTGAAACCCACCCGCAATGGTCCACTTGTTCAAAACTACTCTATATCAACATTACAGTAGTGATGATGTTGCATGCGAATCTCCTTTGTGCCACTCCTATAAATATATGGCCAAGTTCTCATTCTGCGTCAACACTACACATCCATACAAACCACATTTGGCTCTCACCATCCGATCAACCTAAGCAATGGCCACTCCTCCACAGATGATAATGGTGATCTTCTTCATTGTCGCGGCCGCAACATCACCTTTCCTTGCTGGAGCTAGGACTGCGCCGAGTGATCGCCATCCACAAGTGAATGACATGAGTGGCACTAGCTATATGACCGCCAGTTCTACTGCCACCACCTCCACCTCCACGCCTCATAATATGGTACAAGGACTGGCCTCGCCGTCACCGCCGGCGACCGAGGTGAACTATCCCGAGAGCAACGGCTACATACCGCAGGGATCGGTTCCAAGCCCTGGCGTCGGCCATCATAAGTGAATATATGATATACGTTCTACTCGTGAATTTATAATTAAGTAAATCTAGTGTTAAAGCTATTTGGGATGTATGTATGTGTGTGCGTGTGTATATATATATATATATGGTGGTCAAGAGACGAATATGGGTGTGTATTATACCTTGATATTTTCTTTGGCTTTTTGCTGATGTGGTCATGGTCAAAGGCGTTGATGCCCGTACGGTACATAATTCTGTGCGTCTACATAACATTTTGAGAGAAGCGTCTATATAGCATCAATAACAAAAATGTTACTTGCTAAAGGAAAATATGTTTGATAACTAATTTGAGCTTGCTATTGTGTTGAACTGGAGCCAATACAGGATTGCCTCTCCTCTGCTTCGTCAAAGAAACCGCGAGCAGAGGATGCCAACGACCACAAAAGATTACATTGGATTTTATTGACATATTGGAGTCATGTCCCAGCGGTGCCACTATGTATTGATGCCTACATGCAATTTGGGCACTTTAATTAACAAAACCAATGTGACAGTGCGTTTATATTTAGTGTTTCAAAGGCCGCAGTGTATACGAATGCATGCATGTTGGTGTTCGTAGTGCATGCTTGACCTGGCGTCCTGGCATGCCGCCATCTCGCACTGTATATATCATACTTTAATAAACAAAACAAATGTGACGGTGCGTTTAGAAGAACGCGCAAGCATTACGAAAGGTAAAAAGTTATGTAGTCCTGTTCCTTGCCGAACGAAATTAGACAAATCAATGAGGCCCTGCAGCTCCCGATCCCACCTCTACCTTCTGAATATGTCGATGCAGGTTAGCCAGCTAGCATGATCAGAGCGACAATCGGAGTCGAGGCTTGTGAGCATCCAATCCTCTCGAAAAATTCTTGTAAACTCGGAGAGAAATGCTGGTTAATGTGACAAACAGAAATATTAGTAGGTTCGACAGGTGACGCGGCGAATCTCGGCTAGAAGGCAGCAGGCTTCTGCCTTGGTCATTCATGGCGATGGCAAAAACTATTTGTTTTCAGAATACCACTTGTTGTTTGATTGTGCAGTTGCAAATATTATTTGGAACGAACTAGTTGACCTTTTAAATCTGAATATTGGTATAGTAGCTTTAATGCAATAGCTAGCTTATGGTGATGCAATACAAAGCATGGACTGACCAATGTGATCAGTTCAGAAATGTTCGCTAAAAAAAAGATCAGTTCATCAATAATGTGGACTATAGAAATTGAGGAATGGACTCTGTGTTGATGAGAGGGACTGAGGGTATTGGTATGTGTTCGACTTTCTGAATTCAGCTGGGGCTGAAGGGTGTTGGGCCGCAGCAAACTATATGCAATTAGGCTGAGATGCATAGTCCCAGGTTGCAACGAAGGATGGGCCAGATTTTCATCGTTTCAGGGCCTGCATCGATATTTATTTGAGTTGGGTTGCGGAACACTTATTTTTTAAGTGTAGTACTCCCTCCATTCAAAAATATAACGATTCGTTGACTTTCAATTGTCGTGTTTGACTAGTCGTCTTATTTAAAATAATTTTAAAAATATAAAAATTAATTATTAATATTTAAAGTATATTTAATAATAAAACATATTATAATAAAAAATATAATATTTATAACAAAAATTGAATAAGACGAATGATCAAATATGATGACAGAAAGTCAACAAATGCTTATATTTCTTCCGAGTAGAGGTAGTAGCTGGCGAAGCATGGTGTATATTTTTACCAGCATTCAAGGTGTGAACAAGAGATTTTTTACATAATTTTTCAATGTTAGGGGGGATGCGGCAACCTTTGGCCATAACAAAGCTTCATCCCTGCCCACAACGGAGTTTCTCTGCTCAAAACCACTACAGATCACATGCATTTTTTCCCGTTTTGTGCAATCTTTCATACTTTTCACTCCTAGGGAAAAAAATCAAACAAATAAGGGCATGTACAAAGGAGAGCTTATTGTGGTCTCTTGGGCACATGTATCCAAGCAAAGAGACATGAAACAACTCTAGTCATACAAAGGAGAGACTCTACATGTTGTTTTTTAATAAATGTATATTATTAATAATTGTATGGCATAAGTCGTCTCTTCACATGTACAACGGTGCTAAGAGTTGTCTCTTACATCGGAACACGTGATAGAGATCGTCTCTTCGTCAAGAGCCCGCCCAACCGTCTCTTCAAAAGATAGAAGGGTTAATTGCAAAAATACACTGCCACATCAACTTAAGAATCCGTTCATTTATCAACGTTGTACATGCCTAACAGTGCTAGCAAATCGGGATGAGGCTTGCCTGCTCCGTTCCGAAGCGTGCTCTCTGCTCCTGCAAGGTGGCATGATCTGACTGGACCTTTTTTCTGCTGGGCCCTTGACATGAAAAGCCTGAGGTTCTTATTCTGTTTGCTATTTTTCTGTCTCCCACCTGGACAATAAAATGAAATTCAAATTTTATACGAACTGCATGGGGCAATTTCCACAGGCCAGGACTGTATTTGGGTTGCCATGCGCAGGCCGCAAGATGCAGCGCAACAACAATCTTGATTTCAGCCTGCCATCTCCGCTTAATTAGATGCTTCGTGATTTTGCTCACATCATCAGAATTAGATCGATCCCATGTGCATCACAAAATCGAGTTATTTCCTGTGCGGATCGAACTTATCTTATCTCCCTAAAATTAAGCTATGCGCATCTCAACCAAATTCGATCTCATTGCCTTGGGCATGTGCGCTGCATGAGAAGGTGTGCGTGAGAAAAATATTAATTGGGGGCAGCAAGAAAACGAAGCTAGCTCTCATTCCTCCCATGGCCATGGAAATGAACGGCATGTTTCTTTTTCGTATTTCGTAGATGGTGAATGGACAAACGCCGTTAACGCATGGAACGAGTGTTATACCGTGGAGTCACTGTATAAATCAGGGACAAATAAAAAAAGGCCACGTAGTGGGAGTACCCATGGGAGCACGCTTCGGGAGCAGGCAAGCCGCATCCAGCAAATCGTCCATCAATATCATCAAAAGGAAGAAGTGTTTTTTTTAGATAAGGGAACATATGTTCCAGCTTCCACACCTCCGTAGAGATGTGCACAGCTGATGGTTACAATAAGGAGCACTTAGGCTCAAGGTTCTGAACATGAGTTCAATACATAAATCCAATCTAACACTGGAGGAGCAAACAATATTACAAACTAGGCTGCAATTCTATTTGAGAACCTCCATTTGAATTTGGCGAAAAACTCCATGATAATCGTCTCTAGCCTTCGACATGCATTCAGCAGATTTGTTCTTGCCATCTCATCCTTGTGCAGCTGTGACCAAGTACGTGTCCAATATGTGGCCCTGAAGATCACCTGCAAAAGAGTGTTAGAACTAGATCGTTTGAAAACCATGTCATTTCTATTCAACCAGATTGCCCAACAAATAGCTGCCAGTCCCACACTTATTTGACCTCTGGCTTTAGGTTGTATGCCTTGGAGCCATGATCCAAACATATGGTTAATGCTAGCTGGAGGTTGAATTCCAAAAGTGATAAAGATGGTATTCCAAATAAATCTAGAGAAATGGCAATCAAAGAAAAGGTGTTGTATAGACTCGTGGGAGCTGCAAAAACAGCAAGTTAAGTCCCCTTTCCAGTTTCTTTTCGCCAAGTTGTCCTTGGTTAGAGTGACCCCCTTCATCAAGTACCAAAGAAAAATTTTAATTTTTAGTGGCACCTTGATTGCCCAAATTGGGCAGCGTTGTGGGACAATTCCGTTTTGAATGAGTGATCTATACATTGAACGAGTTGAGAAAACTCCGTTTTTATGCAAGTCCCATATGAACACATCTCTCTGTGTAGATAGATTAATTGGTAGTACTTGCGCCACTAGGTGAAACCAGTCCGACAAATTAGCCCCTATAAGGGCCCTTCGGAAGGACACATTAAGTGGGGTAGTGCTTAGCACCTCCGCTACTAGAGCAGATTTTTTCCTCACAATGTGATATAGATTGGGGTAGATGTCTTTAAACTTTCCATTCCCTATCCAATTATCCTCCCAAAATCTCGCCTCAGTTCCGGACTTAATTTTGAAGTGACCAAGTTGTAGAAATTGGTCTTTTACTTTCATTAGTCCTGACCAAAAATGGGAATCCCCTGGTTTTTTTACAACTTGGGTTAACGTCTTGTTGGATAAGTATTTCCTCCGTAGGAGGTTTTGCCAAACGCCGTCCTCATTTACCAATTTGAAAAGCCATTTGCTTAATAAGCAAGTATTTTGTATTTCCAAATTTTGGATTCCCAAACCCCCGCATTCTTTTGGTCTACATAAGACACTCCACTTAGAGAGTCTATATTTCTTCTTATGTTCATCACATTGCCAATAAAATCTCGAACGGTAGTAGTCCAATTTTTTGATGATTCCTTTAGGAACTTCAAAAAATGACAACATGTACATTGCAAGACTTGTGAGAACGGAATTGATCAGGACTAACCGCCCCCACGAGAGAAGCTTGCCTTTCCAACTACTTAATTTTTTCTGAAATTTTTCTTCAATTATTCTCCAATCGTTGTTTGACAGTTTTCTATGGTGCATTGGAATACCCAAATATTTGAAAGGGGTATACCCCGTATGACATCCAAATAGGAGTGCGTATTCGGGCTCGGACTCCTTTGCTTTTCCGTAGCAATATAGCTCACTCTTATGGTAGTTTATTTTAAGCCCCGACAATTGTTCAAACGCGCTTAGCACTAGTTTGAGATTTCTGGCATTATCCAGGTTGTGTTCCATGAAGAGTATAGTGTCATCCGCATATTGGAGAATTGAGAGCCCCTCATCCACTAGGTGAGGAACGACTCCCCTGAAGTCTCCGTTATTCTTCGCCCTCTCTATAAGAATAGCCAACATGTCAGCCACTAGGTTGAAAAGGAGTGGTGACAGTGGATCCCCTTGTCCGAGACCTTTCCTGGTTTGAAAATAATGACCTATGTCATCATTTATTTTCACCCCCACGCTCCCCCCTAATAGTTTGATCAATCCACTTGCACCAAATTGGTGAGAAACCTTTCATACGAAGGGTCTGCTGTAGAAAGGACCAATTGACCTTATCGTAGGCTTTCTCGAAATCTAGTTTCAGGATTACACCGTCCAATTTCTTCCTATGCATTTCATGTAAAGTTTCATGAAGAATTACCACTCCCTCCATAATGTTCCTGCCAGCCATAAAAGCCGTCTCGGGATGGTCGTATAACCTTTTGCGCTACTAGAGCCACGCGGTTAGTCATGACCTTGGTAAAAATTTTGAAACTTACATTTAGCGGACAGATGGGCCTAAATTGTTGTATTTGTTTGGCCTCCTGCTGTTTGGGTAATAGGGTAATAATCCCGAAGTTAAGGCTGAAAAGGGGCAGATTCCCTTCGTGAAATTCATGGAAAAGAAGCATGAGATCGCCCTTTATAACGTCCCGGAAGGCTTGGTAGAACTCTGCAGGGAAGCCATCCGGCCCTGGCGCTTTATTATGTTCCATTTGGAAAATTGCTTTCTTAACCTCATCTTCCATAAAGGCAGAAGTTAGGATTTCATTTTCCACACTTGATACTTGTGGGATATCGTCGCGAACAGACTCCAACAAGGAGAAGTTGTTTTTTTCTGGGGCACCAAAGAGGCCTTTATAATAGTTCGTGATATATCGTTTAAGATTTTCATCACCCTCTATCAGGCCCTCCTCTTGCTCAAGTTGAAAAATGCGAGTTTTCCTATGCTTTCCGCTAGCCACGAGCTGGAAATATTTGGTATTACAGTCCCCTTGTAACAACTTATTTGTTTTGGACCTTTGATACCATTTAATCTCTTCCTCTCTTAGTAGTTGGACCAAGCGTTGTTTAAGGCAATTTTTGAGATCTAGCTCACTTGCACTTAAAGCTTGTGTCTCGGCTTTTTTATCAAGGTCATCCGATTTTTTAATAATTTCCTCTTTTTCCTTTTTATACGTGCCGCTAGTGTTTTTGGCCCACCCACGAAGGAATTGTCGTAGCCTCTGAATTTTGAATTGCCATCTTTGGAGGGGTGTTTTTCCTCTATTTTCTGCTGCCCAGGTTTTGGCCACCATCTCCGAAAATCCGTCCCTTAGTAGCCACCCAAGCTCAAACCGAAATAGCGGCTGTTTGTTGGAGTGGGTACCACTTCCGGTGTTCAAAAGTAACGGAGTGTGGTCGGATATATCCCTATTAAGTGCCTGGACCGTGGATAGGGGAAACTTAGTTTCCCATTCCGTGCTAGCTAAGACCCGGTCAAGTGTTTCATAGGTTGGCGCCGTTCTGGAGTTAGCCCATGTAAATTTTCGGTTAGATAGCTGCAATTCCCGCAAATCCAAGCTGTCTATGACAGCATTGAAAAGAAACGGCCATCTATCGTTATACCGGTCATTACTCTTTTCCTGCGGGTTTCGAATGATATTAAAATCCCCACCCACAAGTAAAGGTAAATTTTCTTTTGAACATGACTGGACTAATTCAGTTAGGAAAATTTCCTTGAATTCATCCTAGGCAGCCCCGTACACCGCCACTAAAATCCATTGGAAACCATCGTCTTTGTTCCGGAGGTGGAACTTGACGTAGAAATCCCCTCGCTGATACTGCCGATGTCAAATACTTCCAAATTAATCCCGAGAAGGATGCCACCTGATCTACCATGAGGTTCGGACCAGTGCCAAAGGAAGTCCCGACCCCGCAGATATTATTCAACGTACTCTGTGAAAAGTCTTTTTTGCTGGTCTCTAATAGGGCTATAAAGTCTAGCTTTTGTTTCCTGCTAGTGTCCGACAGGAATCTAAATTTAGCCAAGTCACTAAGACCTCTGCTATTCCAAAAGATTCCTTTCATCTTGAACCACGTCTGTGTTTTTTGATTACCCTAATCTTAGGGGTATTCTTCTTATTTTTTTTGCATGATTTATTGGATTTGTTTTTCTTAAAGACAGTGTGAAAATCACAACTTAGGTGATCACTGTCATCATCCATTACCTCCTCCGTTAGATCACCACATAAGTGGCCGAGAGTGAGGTTATCAAAATCGCAATTCTCATCTATATCATCCTCAAAAAATTCATCCTCTGAAATAACTTGTTTCGCTAGATTATCCCTATTTTTTTCGAGCTGGTTATGTTCTATTTGTTTAAGCAAAGAGACAGAGGCTAAGACATTATGCTCTGTGCGACCCAAGCTAACCCCTAGACTGTTGATCTTAGTGGAAATAACAGAAGCTGGGAGGGAAGAGAAGGAGAGGTTGTTACCTTCGGGCATGTCGAGGTTTTTCCACGCCGTTCTCTTCTTGGCTTTGTCCAGCACATGCGCCTCTACCCCGCCTGCGAGACGCGGACTGAAACGGGAAGGCGACAGAGTCACCTCCCGAATGGCCGCAGCTGCCGCAAGAGGGCTCTTCACGTTCGCACTTCGCTCCTTCTGCGTCGCTGGGGCACGTGCTGGCACTTTCTGCGTCACAGGGACACGAGCCCCGCTTCGCCCGAGTACCGGCGGCGCTGAGCCAGCCAGGCGCGCGCGATCCGGCCTTGGCCGATCCACCGCATGCCTGCCCCGTCGAACGCGTGACGCTCCTGCCTGCATGTTTCTGTCCCCTGCCTGCATGGTCCTGTTCCTGGAGAGCGCGTCAACCGATTCCTCCCGCAGTTGCCCAGGCGCGCGCGGCTGTGTTAGACCAGCTGCCTGTTCGACAGCCAAGTTCGGCAGCTCGTCCCGAGGCTCATCCCGGAACACCAGCTCGTCCCGGCCTGCCTCAAGCGTTGACCCGGCCCCAACCGAAGGCAGATGACCAGCAGGGAGAAAACCTCCATTAGGAGGGGAATCCTCCACATCTTCCATGGACAGCAAGTCATCATCAGAGAAGACCTCTTCCAGCACACCCTCCACAGGCTCATTGATGACTTTTTCTGCACATTCATCAATAAGGTCGTCTGCAGCCCTGTATAAAATCTCATCAGCCATTCTTCTAAGTTTAGCTTCCAAGTCCACATCCATCCTATTGGAACCCACATCCCCATCGCCGGCATCCTCGTTCCGGGATCTCTTGGGGTCCGTCGTAGTGTCTCTATTACCATTTGGTTCATCCTCCTGCTGCTCCGGATTGCCACAACCCTCGCCATCCGAAAGATCGAACACCACTTCATCGCCATTTTCATCAAAACCCGCTGGTTCCACCTCAAATTTAAGCTCAAAAAAATGATCACCAATGACCACATCAAGCTCGGATGGGATGAGCTTAGGGTCAAGAACAGCGACAAAGATCCTTCCAAAGTCGTTCTTCCTAGTCGTCTTCATGTCGACGGTCTGAGTTGAGCCGACAATGGACCCAACCGCCCACAGGGGGAGATACTCCCGGAGCTTCTTACGTAGCCCTTTCACACGCACCCATACCTTTGGCAGCAAGTAACCCTCCTCCTTGTCATGACATTCCACAAACTCGAGTCTCATCCCGGTTAGAACGCCATTAACACGGACGTCGGCGCCCCCATAGGCCATGGAACGTTGAAGTTCCCCCTTGGATGGGAAGAGCACGGTGAAGGAGCCATCTTCCTGCTGGATTGGCTCCCACCGCCATTTGCCGGGAACCAGCCTTTGGAGTTGAGCGGTGAGCTGCTCAAGGCTCGGAACACCGCCCACCACCTTGATGCGCGCCGTCTTGGTCTCTTTTTTCCTCGAGAGCGGGGCATGGGCAATGTGATAGAAGCCAAGCCCCGCTACCGAGTACCCTACGGCATGTGCTACCGGGCGCTCTTGCTTGAGTATGGGGCAGCGGTGGTTCACATGCTCATGCCCGTCGCAAATATCGCAATAAAGCTCCACCGTGCAGCCACTACTAGAATGTCCCTTCTGTCCACACCTCGAACATGCCTTCACCTTGCCACCGGCACCAGCACGGATGCCTTCCTTGTCCCCTTCCATGAGCGCGGCATCAAACTCCATCGATGCCTCATCGACCCCTTCCTCCTGGGCTGGCGGTACCTGCGGCACAGCACGATTATTGACCTTAATGGTCGGTTGCGCCGGTTGCGGCAGAGGTGCCCTGTTGCCTTCAGCTTGGTGCGCCCCCATGCCGGCGGCACCGCCTGCGGACTGGCGGTTCGCAGATAGGGGCATGCGGCCACCGCGCCCAGGACGGCCAGCGAAACCACCCCTCCGGGTGCCGAAGCCCCGGTTTCCTCGTGGGCGAAAGCCCCGGCGTTGCATGCCACGGCCGCGACCGAAACCATAGTCCCCGTATCCGGGGTCAAACTGGCCCGCGCCCGCGAACTCCACGCCGCTGAACTCTTGCTCCTCAAGCCTGTCGCCTTGTTCGAAGCCCCTGTCGCGCCCACGCCCATAGCGGCCACCCTGGGGAACGCGCTCAGCATTGTTGAGCAGCCGGCCGCCGGGAGCACCGTTGGTCGCCATTGGAGCAGCAGGTTGCGTTTCGCTTGGTTGCAGGGAGAGCGAACGGCGTGCTGCTGGTTTGGGAGCGATGGATTGCGTAACGCTTCGTGAGGCCCGAGATGGCAGCTTCCCAGCTCTGGAAAAGAGGGCTCCTAGGGCAGGCAAAAAGGTGAACCGAGACGTTCTGCCATTATGGCAGAGGAAAGTTGAATGGGCCGGCCCAGCACAAGACCCCAGTTCTTTCACCGTTCGGCACGACCAACCCGTAGCCCCGGGATCTCGCGGCAGTTGTCGGCCACGCCGAAAATTTGAAATTTGCAGCGTCGTGGTCGTGGTACTCGCGCCGGCTACAGCCCCGGCGTCCACCTTCATCTCCGACGAGTTTCGCGCCGCCCGGCCCTTGCCAAGCTTCGCCTTCAGAAGTGCATCACCCAGCGTCAGACCGGGGATACCCTCCTTCTCGGCAACGGGCCTTTCCAAGGTTTCGACGCCGGCTTCCGGCCAGCTACGATGGATGATGCCCGCGCCGGGGTCTTCCCGCACGCCCCACCTGCAACATTTGCACACGACCATACCTCCGGGCAGTTGCCTTCGCTGTCCACGCTTGGCGATAGCCTGCTAGAAGGCGACGGCGATTCCGCTCGACCGGACTCGGCAATGTCTTCGTCGTCAGAGCTTAACTCGTCGGCGAGAGCCCAAAACCTGGACCCGAAGGCACATTGACGGTTCCTGGCTATCAGGTCCTCGCTTTCGCGCCCTGGCGTTGAGCCACGCACCATGAGCTCGCACGACTGGTCGCTCTCCGGCAAGGGCCATTGCCCCGGCGCCGGCGTGAGCCGGCGCGCCGGCGGGCGACAGTCGCTATGCCTCAGCTGATTGAGCTGCTCCCACATCGCCCGTGACGCCCTTCCGGTTCCTCTGTAGATGCACTCACCTGGCTGCAGAGCTCTCTGTCCTGCCCAAAAGGAAGAAGTGTGCAGCTTGTTTTTCACAACGATAGACGATGTCCATAAGGGAAAGTATGACTTGGGAGAATCATGCAGAGGGGTCCTACGCACGCCCCAAAGTGGAAGGGCAGCCACACAGCCCCATGAGTTGCACGCACTTGTATTGCTGTAGTGCCGCCGTCGGTCAGGCGTGCCTCTGGTCGAGCGGTGCATGCATCCACGTGGCTGTTTTTTTGTGACCTGTAGCCTCGTCAGCCTATAGAACCAATCCTCTCTCGTTACATCACTCATCAAGTAAGGGCCCCATTGGTAGTTTTCAAAAAACGGATTCTCTAAAAAATAAATTCCCTAGAAAATGGATTTCTAAAAAAAATGTTTGGCAAAACAGATTCTCATATGTATCTTAATATAAAAATGAGTAGAGAATGTAGGAGACGCTTTGTTTTTTTTTATGTGCTTTTGGATTATAGTACAAAGTTAAGAAATGCTTTCTAGGAAGGAGAAGAATCTGTGTTTTACGGAACCCTTTGATGGCTTCTCCTCATAAGCCAAACCAAAAGGACCCTAAGAGCATATCCAACAGCTCTTATAAATTAACTTATTTACTAGATATAAAAAATATGAGAAAAAAAACGGGTTCTAACAGACTCTTCCTCTTCCTCTTCCTATTTTCTTGGAAGCCGGACATCTTGGCAAGCTAATATAGGGGCAGTGTTTTTGCTGTGAGAGATAATAACGTGAGCAGCTAGCTCTCGGCTGTTACTTGTGATCGACCAGAGCTAACTTCCGAAACAAGAATGCGTGCGTTTTTGCTGTAAGCACTGTAACTCATCCTCTCTGCCCCTATAATAATTATCAAATTGTCTAAAACTCTCAATAAATAGTTTACTAAATGAATCCTTCACTGCTCTCTCTATTTTTCTCCAATGTGACTTAATGCGTTTATAACGTGTATAGCCAATTTTGGTAAACTGTGAGTCATTAAACTAAACACACTGGCAAAGAGGCAGGTGTTCTTTCGATCCTTCTATAGAAGAAACTATGGCAAGCTTGTTTTGGTCTTTATCGGCACGCTCGCTCATTTCTTTTGTTGGTGGCCAAATTTGGTCATCCGCTTTAGCAGCCCCTTGTTATCGATCCACTCCACATCCCAGCAAGTCCTGACCTACCGACGCATGTCTGTGCTCCTCCTATCCACCGCTGAACAGCTCACATTCACGAAGCCATAACCAAATCATTATTTGCCATATACTAAAAATCAATCTACTAATTCATGAGTACCGCTATAGGTCCAACCCGATTATCCTACTCATGTACAACTCAAGCTATTATAGAAACTATATTTCATCATTTAGAAATTTAAAACACTTGATTACCATATATTCATCCAGTCGGAACAGAGTTGAACATTCGGGTTGGCTCTACATCAATTCCCCTAATTCATCGATATGAACAAAGGCTTTTGACATTACTCATGACCGGAACAATCTGCACGCGATGCACATAGTATGAACCTTTCCGTTTCTGTGGTAGTTTGCATCTATATTTGTATATGGAAGCATGCTCTGTATTAATTGTTTCTTGCGTAATTAACCTGATGTTAGGCATCAGTTGGTGTAGAAGGATACATGAATTGAATCAACCAATCGATGAAGGAAGAAAATGAAAAGAAACAATCAATGGAGTACATAATCTTTAGTACCTGGTTTGGCTTCAAGCATGCATGATGCATCTGTGGCACATGTTGGAAATATAAGCACTTTCAGTTTTAATTTAATCCAGAAATAAATCATGAACATGATATACAGATTGCTAAATAAATTAGACAAGTCTATGCAAGATCTAGACATATCTAATAAGCACGAGAAGATGAACACATCTACCATACTATCTATTACTATCATACCGAGATAGAACACAAAGGCTAGTATGAAAGACATAGTGCGAACAGAAGGTACATACGTTTCTAGCCTAACGGGGTAGAGGAGTCGATGACGACGTCCAGCAGCTTCACGGCGAAGACAACGGCGTGCTTGACTCACGCGATAGGGACGAAGACGCGCCGTGGTGGAAGCGATTGAGCAGTCGTGCAGAGCGCTTCACAAAAATCTTATTCGACCTCTCCCGTGCAGGATCGCAGAAGCGCTGGTTCCGGAGACCTGCTCTCCCGTTCATCGGTGCACGCTGACGATCGGGATGGAGAAACCTTGGCGGTGCAACAGTAAGACGAGGCAAAACCCTAAGCAATTATAAGAGTCGTTTTCTGCGACGGCGTAGAGACCGCTACAGTTAGGTGAACCAAAACCGAGTTGGTTTCCAAAACAGAAAACGTATTGGACACGCAGCAAAAATAAAGTGCAAAAGGAAGTCGCACCCCTGCAAGGCAAGGGGCCGGATTTTGGCGAACCATTTACGCGGGTCATGCGCGGCCGCGCCCATCACCCGAGGCCCGAGGCCCCGCCCCGTCCTGGCCCCGCGTGGAGAGCGAGCGTGTGTTCTTCACTTATCTCTTTCTCGCACTTGCAATTAAGGCAAGAGCAACCATGTGTATAAGTTGGTCTCTCTCCACCTCCAGTAGCAATGTGGTACTAAAGGTTGCCCTCTCACCATTCTTATACGGGTCTTTGAGATTTTCCAGAAATTATAGAAATTATAAATGGGCTTTGGCCCAATAATTCTAACAATCCCCAACTAGATATCAAAGTCCCATCAAGACTTTGCCTCATCCTCGCTTCTATTCAATATACTAGTGTTTCAGATGGAGACCGTTAAGTTGAACTTTCACCTAGAACAATAAGCCACACTCTTTTACGACTTGAACAATGGACTATGCCATGAATTACAAGTCTTGTGTAAACAAGCTTTAATTAGAGTTACAGCTGGTACTTGGACCTCTAGTAGGCTACTTCGTGGGTGGAGCATATAGGTCGTACCCCCGGTCTTTCATGAGCTTAATAGAGATCACCCAAGTCTCACGTAAGACTGCGACCTTACAACAGTCGGACTCATATAGGTGTATTCTTTCAAGAATGCTCTACCGGATAGCATCTCCGCTAATAAAAGCCAATAGAATACATTAAGGCATTCGCTAACCTGCCATGCAGTATTGAAAGTATTGCATCATTACCCAAGAAGGTTAAAAGGATACTCTCTAACCAACCAATAGCTTGTTCTTCCCAGGTCCTACTTCACGGGATCTCCGATCACATAGGTTGGGTTACCACTATGGAATAGCTCAAATAGGTCTCATACCCATCTCCTTTGATGCACTCGTCTATCACATTACGTGACAGCCCCTTAGTGAACCGATATGCCGGGTTCTTATCGGTTGATATGTAATCCACTAATATTACTCCGGAGTTTCTCATTTTCCTGACGGACTTTAAACGTCTCTTAATATGTCTTGATGACTTCATATTGTCCTTTGAACTATTTATTTTGATTATCACAGTTTGATTGTCACGAGTTCATCAGTATTGTCGGTACTGGTTTTTCGACAATAGGTAAGTCCATCAAGAGTTGAGGTAGCCAACGGCCTCAACTCGTAGCTGTATCTAGCGCGGTAAGCTCGCTTACATGGTAGACCTCGTTAAGATGCTCTGTTTACATTATCTCCATGAAACAACAACACCACCAAGAGTGAAAGCATATCCACCGTGGCATACAACTCATCGGATATCCAATTGGAGTCACTATATCCCTCTAGTACTGCAGGGCATCTAGAATAATGAATTCCATAACCCGCAAGTACCAACTAGGTAGTGCATTACTCGCTCAAGCGCACATCAATGATCATCTCTCGGATTAGAAGTAAACTGCTTAATTTGCTCACAAGCAAAAGACATGTCGAGCCTAGTAGCACTAGCCAAGTACATAAGCGATCCAATGATCCGAGAATATCTCAGCTTGGTCTCTACCAATTCTCTTATTCTTTCGAAGGATCAAGTTGGAATCATAAAGAGTTGGAGAAGGTTTGTTGTCCTTATAGCCGAAGCGACTCATCATCTTTTCCACATAATGAGATTTCTTTAAAGTAATCTCATTCTCTCCTTTGATTAGCTTAATGTTCAAAATAACATCAACCTCACCCAAATTATTCATATCAAAACTTTGGAACATAAAAGACTTGACCTCATTAATCATGTCATGGTTTGTCCCAAAGATTAGTATGTTATCTACATACAAGCATAATATAACTCCCTCACCCCCACCATTGCAGTAGTACACACATCTATCAGCCTCATTGATCGAGAAGCCTGCTGATATCGGTGTAGAGTCAAATTTCTCATGCCATTGCTTAGGTGCTTGTTTCAGACCGTATAAAGATTTCACCCGCTTACACACCTTGTCTTCTTGACCCTTTACTACAAAATCATCTAGTTGATCGATATAGATCTCCTCATCCAACTCTCCATTAAGAAAAGTTATCTTAACGTCCATCCGATGAACGAGAAGACCATGAGAGGCAGCTAGAGCAAGTAGTACACGTATGGTGGTCAATCTCGCAACAGTGAATAAGTGTCAAAAAATCTTCACCTTCTATCCGGGTATAACCCTTAGCCACAAGCTGAGCCTTGTACTTGTCAATAGTACCATCAGGCCTAAGCTTCTTCTTGAACACCCACTTGCAACCCACGGGTTTGCACCCATATGGTCGATCAACGACCTCTCATGTTCAATTAGAAAGAATAGAGTCCGTCTCACTCTGTACAACTTCTTTCCAATCATCTCGCATTAGGTGATGCCTATGCCTCAAGCAATGGTTCTGGGAGTATCATCCACAAGATAGACAATAAAATCATCACCAAAAGATTTTGTAATCCTTTATCTCTTGCTCTGTCTAGGAGCTTCACTATCTATCTCCTTATTAATTTGTTCCAGTGTTTGTTCAGCATGATCGAAAACGCATCAGGTTCAGGATTTTTTTAACAATCACATCAGCAGATAATCTAGACATGCTATGTGAATATTTTATAGGAAATATGTTCTCTAGTAAAAAACTATAGACAATTCTATGATGAGCATATCCAAGAAAAACATAATCCACGGTTTTAGATGATGCGTAGCCGCGACCATCGAGTGTTCTTCCCTTCTCTCTTTCTCACACTTGTAAGTAAGGTAAGAGCATTCAAGTTTATAAGTTGGTCTCTCTCCACCTCCACTGGCAATATGGTACTAAAGGTTGCACTCCCACCATCCCTATATGGGCCTTTGAGATTTTCCACGAATTCTAGAAATTATAAATGGGCTTTGGCCCAATAATTCCAACACATGTAAGAACGTATATGCTTCCGTGTCAACATTGGACCCATCACCAATTTGTTTTCATAGGCGATCGGAATCCTGTATGGCTTGGAAACTCCGGTGTTGTACATGTAACCATAGCATGGAAGGATGGCAGGGTCATGATCTAATATGTTACGGCCGCGGTGGTTCATTTGAAGAATATAACGGATGTGTGGTTCACTTTTGATAGATCACAGTTAGGAGGGCACCAGTGCTAAAAAGGAAAGAGGGCGGATACATCAGGATCCTGTGTGGGCGACTGATGGTGGGATGGCATTCTAAGATCTCGTAGAAAAGGAATTAAGGGTCATATATTTTGCGTTTTTTAAGAATTTCTAGCCTATTTCTCTTTTTCTGTGGACACTGTGATGGAAATGTCATCTCTTTTTATAAATAAATAGATATTTGTATTAATGTATATTCCTATCCCTACTGCTACAAAATCTTGATGATCAGTTAATGCTTCTCTCGGAGACAAACACTAGTCTCCTGCTAACAAGTCATCATATCTCAGAGGTTTTCATAGAATCCTTTATAAACACCTGAGAGCTTTTTGGTATTTTTCTTTTCTTTTGAAGTGTACATTGCTGCTTTTGTCCCCTGTGGTTAGGCATGAATCCATCATAAAAATGCTCGTGCACTACACATCCGGAGCTTGGAAAGGTTTGAGGGTTTTTGCGGATTTCTGCCCAGAACAAACTGTGGTGGGTAAAAGTATTGTGTAAGGGTTTCTTTGGTAGCTCTCACCCAAAACAGCTTATTCTGCAAGTCAGATTGTATTGTACCTGGAGTACCACAGGCGATTGATGAAGCTACAAAAACCAGCTTGGCCAGCTCATCCCAAATGACCCCTTATATAACGCAAAAATAAACATTTCCTCCACTAGAATCGTAAAGAATCTTTGCTAACTTATGAGAATAATCTCTACACATTAGAGTTCTGGTCCTCATGAACAATGTTGACCCAATCAAAATTAGACCTCATCACCTTGATCTGTAGGATAACATGGGCATATGCTCCCTGGCCCTTCTTTAATATTACTGACAAGGATCGCACAACGACTAGTGGTATACGAGGATTGAAGGTGGATGTGTTTTTGAATCCTATGGAATGAAAAAAAATGCAAAAATTACTTCTATTGAATGTTTAGATACATCACAAGAAAAACGCAGGAATTTTGATTTTACATATTTATTAGTGAGAGGGAAAAAAAGAGAGAGAAAGAGAGATCATGTGTCTTGAAACTTTCAAAGAAATTTAACATGAGGTTGGACCTCATGCTACAATTCCTCCAAATTATGGAGGAAACTTTTCTATCCAAAATTCCTATGAAGTAATCCTTTAATCCAAATGGTGCATATAGGATTGTTTCCTTTGGGTTTCATTCCTCCATTTTTTTTCTCCACAATTCATTTATTCCAAAGAAGACCTAAAGCTCGGATGGGAGCACAACGAAACTGTTAACGGTCTATGTGAACAGTAAAATCCACCTATTCACTTTTCTGTTTCTTCTTATATAAAACCTTGTTACATCTGATATTTCCTTGCATGATGATAGAAGATGATATAAGCTATCTACTCATATTTTTGTTATAATTATTTGTTGCGTAAGTTTTACACTCTAATAGATGAGAGGACGAGAGCACTAATAGGGATGGAGCAGGTGAGTCATTAGCAAAGCTGTCTTGCTCTGCCACATCCGTTAGGCCTGAAAATAATTGGAAGTAATTTTGTTTTGTACAAACTATTAACCGAGATGCAAATAATAAAATATTCAAGGATTTTTTTCTACAATACCGTTTGATTTGGTTCTCTACAAATATAAACAAAGCAAATGAACGTTGTGCAAAATGCACATAACAACCGTGGATCTTATCCAACGTGACTCCTGACCAGCCGACTTTTGTCTTCCTCTCTCTCTCTAAGCTGCCATGGAAGGCACCTTGCCTCGCCAGTCGTGCTCCTATCCCTGCATCCAGTCTTGTTCCACCCCTCCCACTTCTCTCATTAGCCGCAAGCTCGGCAAGCGTCGTGAGGCGTTCAAGCTCCCTTGACACATAGTCCAGCCTTGCCGCCACAGGCGACGATCCAACCGCCTGCCACGCAGTCGCGGCTCCTCATTTTCCGTCCATGTGCCCCACCCTCTCGTCCTCTCCTCTAGCAAAGCTAATGTGCTCCGCCACGTCCATTAGGCCTGAAAATAATTGGGGTAATTTTGTTTTGTACAAACTATTAACGAGATGCAAATAAGAAAAAAAAATCAAGGATCTTTTTCTTCAATGCCGTTTGATTTGGTGGTCAGCGTTGTGCAAATTGCACATATAACAGCCATGAATCTTATCCAAACATGACTCGTGAGCTAGCCGACTTTCGTCTCTCTCTCTAAGCTGCCATGGAAGCCACCTTGCCTCGCCGGTCGCCCTCCTATGCTTGCATCCAGTCTTGCTCCACCCCTCTCACTTCTCTTATCAACCGCAAGCTCGCCAAGCACTACCGTTGTGAGGCGTTCAAGCTCCCTTAACACATAGTCCAGCCTTGCCGCCACGGGCGACGACCCTACCGACTTTGTGAGGATCCGAATTTTACCAAAGTGAAATCCGAACTCTTTGTATCTCTTTGCCACTCCCAGGAGTGTGGCACGTACATCCATCACAATTTAGCATCATCAAACCATAAGAAAGAATTAAAACAAGGTAGGATAATAAGGAACATCCAATAACATAGTCTCAATCTCAAATCTCATCATCATGGATACAAGATCGTGGCATGCATGCCAACGAGATAACATGAAAAGGAAACTAGCGGAAGCGTCTCACATGAAGAAGCGGTGATGGAATTCCAAGTCCACAGGCGACTCGAGTGTAGGCGAGACCGTCACTCCTCTCCGGCGGCACTGTTCGTGACAGGCTCCTCTGTACCAATGTCCGAAAAACAAAGTGAAAAAGCCGTGAGCACATAAAGTACTCAACAAACCGCAACTACCTAGCAACAATGTATGCATGCTTGGATAATTCAAGAATAGGCAAGGGCTAGCACCTAAAGCAATTATTTATCAAGTCTATGTGAAGCAAGTTTTATTATTAGTCAAATTTTATAAGTGGCCTTGCAGAAAACAACACAATCCTGCAAGGGTCAAATTTTATGTCCAACACACATCCACTGGAACTACAGCTCGAAGCCGGAAGTAAAACACCTATCGAGGGGAGAAGTAGTAAATGCTAATCAAGTGTGTCGCTCAAAGGTAGTGCCCAATACCTTGGGCTAGGCTATACGTATAGATTATATATCTCTGCAGAGAGTAAGCATCCGTACCCACGTGAAGAGTTACTAAAACATAAGACCACCATCATGCCCTAAGCACAGCAACACTCACAAGATCAATCAACAAAGCATCGATCGGTAGGCGTTCGTCCCTCGAGTCCGGGATCCTCTATCCACAACGCGGCCAAAGGTCCTGAAGGTGTGAAAGGCGTACCACCGGCCAGGTGGGATATCCTCTACTCATGGTTCGAGACAAACGCTCTAAAAACCCACTAACACTAACTCGCACCACGGCGGGCCATCCAGTCCTCTCGCTAAACCTCCCGACCCAGCTCGCCCATACGGGTCACGTGGTATGCTAGTAAACCAAGGAGCGAGCAACCCAAGAACCGGTCCTCATGCTGCCGGGCAAGTCACCAATCCCTCTCCTCAAACCACAATCTCAACAACAACAAGTATCACCACAACAGAACTCCATAACCCAAAGTTCCTACACAACCGTGCCCGCAACGAGCACTCTCCAAATAGAGAGTCCCCAAGAGTCCCCCAACACCTAATCACCTACACTCGCCCCGCCAAATCACCTACAGGGTATCTAGTATAGAAACTCGACACCTAAGAAGCACCTACAATTTATTTAACACAAAAATATGTATAATCATCATGTGGGGTTCAATTAAGCAACTAAGCAATCACTAAGCATGCGAGTAGTAACGAGAGAACATCTTATGGCAATCAGTGGTAAGGAAAACATGGTATGGCATAGGAATACTACAAGTGCAAGTAACAGTTCATATGCATGAGTCAATTAATGTAAGTTGCTAAATAGGTACAAGAGTGATCAAGGATTGCGGCTTGCCCTGGAAACGCTGGTCACAGAGCGGGGTCGGGGTACTCGTACGGCTGCTCCGGTGGAAACTCCTCAAACTGCTGCTCCGACGGAAACTCCTCTGCACCCTCCGACACACGGATCGCGTAAAAAGGGTTAGGCACGCAAATCGAGGCAATAGGTAAAGGACGAAACGAACGACAGAAATTATGCTACTAGAACATGGCCAACAACCACACTAACACGTAGACTACGTTGCTACGAGTCCAACGCAACCGACCGCGTATTTTTTGACGCTCCAGGAAAAAGATGAATTTCCGCGTATTGGAAATTCTGGAAATTCATGAAAAAGAAAATCGAGGGAAGGAATATTCCCTCGGGTCCATTACTGTTTTGTGGACCGGGCCCATGGTGCCTTTCTCTCTCTTTCTCTCTCTACGGTCCACATGGACCGAGTCTATGCGGGATTCAAAAATCCACCCCATGGATCGAGCCACACGGGCAGGCCCCGGAGCCGACGTCATCATCACGCCACCAAACCGGAGACGGGCGGCGCCGCCTACGCGCCACCGCGAAGCTCGCCGGAACCACGGTGTGTCGGCGCTACAGCTCGCCGATGACCAAGCTGCGGCCACCAGGCTGACCGTCATCTCCACGCGCAACTATCGGCACCAAGATCGAGGACCATCCCCCACCATAACGGCGACGAGGCCTCGTCGGAGTTTGTGTGGCGGCGGAGGCAAAAGGGGGAAACCCCGCTGATGCGCAAAACTCCCGTTTGAGTACACCAAAGCGTAGCCTATGCTACGGGGAACATGACCATGCCCACCCCCGTCCAAAAAGATGGCCGGAGGCCCGCGGGCGGTGAGAACCGCGGCGGCGGTCATGGCGGCTCGGGCAATCTCCACCAAGTGCCGGGCTTTTTCCACAACCGACGCACGCGCAAGCTCCTCCTCTACGGAGCGAAGCTCCTAGAGCACTTAATCGAGCATGAGCTCGTCCCCACCTACTAGCTCGCCGTCAACCATGGTGACACGGCGGCGGAACCTGACGCAAACTACGAATCCAAGGCCAATCCAAGGGGGAAGAGAGGGGGAACAAGGCGGTAGCTCACCAGGGTACTTGAGCGGGTCTCGGAAGGGTTGGAGAGAGCTGGATAGCGACAAGCTCGACGGAGAGGCGGTGGCGGACGATGACGCGCGACGGACGAGAGCGGTGACCACACGAGTTTTCCGTTCCAGCGCTACAAGACAACCGGATCCACGGGGTGAGCTCCGAGTGGACGGCGATCATAGGGAAACAAGGAACGGTGCATGAGCTCACCGGGGAGGCACGGACGACGATGAACGACGGTAATCTCCTCGACGGCTTCAAACTTTCCTTGGCTTGTTCTCCCTCGTCTCTGCATCAAGCTTGATGAGATCAGCACCGCTAGACGTAGCGTCGCACGCTGCGTAAGAAAAGCAACACGGGCAACGCTAGCTCGCACCTTCTCCAATGGCGACGGTGGAAACCGCGGTGGAGCGGCGGCTAGGGTTGGTGGATCTAGCGCCCTGGTGGCACGGAGAGGGAATGAGTGGGGGCAGCGGTTCTGTGGGGCTTATCTAGGGGTAGTGGGGGAGCAGGTAGGGCTTGGGGAGCATTGGGCGGCAACAGCTCGTCGCGCCGTGTGGAAACGTGACCGTGCTCACGGGCGCGCGGCATGCGGGGGAAGAAAAGGTAGCCGGTGGGTTGGGCCGCGATGGGCTGGTGAAAGGAAGGAGAGGGTTTGGGCTTCGCGGAGAAATCGGCCCATCGGGCGGGAAAATCAAATAAATTCCTTTTTCCAAATTACCTCTCATCATTTCATCCAAATTCGAACTAAACTTGACAAATTTTTATTCATACTTGCATTACACCGGTTTTTGATACAATGGGCTGTTACAGTCTTCCTCTCGATCGCGGCACCTCATCCTTTGTCCCCACCCTCCCCTCCCGCGGGCACCGCCGGGCCCTCGCTCTATCCTCGCGGCACGGGCCATTGCCCTCTCACCCCTTCGCGAGCCACTGCCCCCTCCCTCTTCCTCCCACTTGTGTGCCGCGCCGGCACCTTAGATCCGGCGTCGCCGAGCCGGCACCTTAGATCCGGCGTCGCCGAGCCCAAATCCACGAGGAGGAAGGGGGATCCAGCAATTTCATGACCCGCATCAGTCTACGTTGGCCTGTCCGTGCCGGTCTGGGGCAAACGGCCCAGGAGGCGAGTCGGCAACGTGGCCGCCGCGGGAGGTCGCCATGTAGGCCAGAAAACGGTGGCGCGCGGGGAGGGCGACCATGTCGACCAAATCGCTGAGGAGGCCAGAATCCTTTGCGCTTTCAGCATTAGAGTATGTATTACCCACGGTCTAAGGTCGCTTGCTAAAGCCGCAGCTTCCCAACATGTTGCCACCTCCATCTGCTCAGGCGCCGTTTAGCCACCATGACAAGCAAGGATGCTCCCAGGAGCATAGCCCCGACGTCTCTCTAATCGCCAGATTCTTTGAGATAACTGCATCTACATTAATCTTGTTACATCCCTCCGGTGGTGGGATCCAGAGGCACCACTGTATGCCATCCTCCGGGTTTCTCCATTGGCACTGCCGTATCCATTCCAAGGTTTGTGATGAGTGGATATATAACGGACTTTTGTAAGTTTGTTCATAGCAAATAGCCCATAACGTTTCAACCATCATTGTCAATTCCTGGTGCGGTAATGCTTCACAGTGTGCAACTAAATCCCGTTCACACTAGTGCGCAAGAAAATGTTGTTCGCATACTGCACGTATGTTAGCAAAACAGATGAGTGACAATGAGGATTTCCATAAGATTCGTTGATGGGCTGCCTGTCAAGCGACCGGTGCACTGAGTAGTGAGGATGGCCCATGCGCGAAAAAACGTGCTGCATATGGCCAGCCATGGAATCAGTGCTTAATGCTTGCCCCACAGTTTAGTAGAAGTTAATCCTTCCATAAAGAAGGGTTAACCTGGCATGAAAAAGGGTTAACTAAACAGAAAAATGTTTAAGCACAAGTAGTTCTTCATGGAAGGATTAACTGTGCGAATTATCACTCTGTTTTGGCATACCAAGTACTCCAGGACTTGGTATGGCCACATTAGGTTTTGGAATGTAAAAAGCAAATGACACGAGTGTAGACTAAAGTAACAGAGAGAAAACATTCGGAGCATCCTTTCAATATATACTTTTTAACAGAGCATCCTTAGATTTCCTGAATTTATCTTATCGCAACAAAAAAATATGTGTCTCTAGTTCCAGAGCTAGGAACAAAATATAAACCAACATTGACAATTTAGTCAATTACCATGTAAAATATCTCATCTTTTTTGTGTATCTTATAGGAATATTTCTCTTTTTAGGACATTTTCGACAATATACATATAGTTGAGAAAAACTTGTATATAAAATTGTCTTAATCGTAAGTAATAACCTTTTTCTCAATTTCACAAAAGAAAAAAAAGTTGTTACCATCCACCAGATGCAGGCCTATGATTATGCGGAACAAATAGAGGTACCACGATTTTCATGCATACGCGGCAATCGCAGAGTTTGCCAGGGCGTAGAAAGCTTCCACGCGGCACTTCCTGGTACCCCAAGCCAGCAAACATTCTGACGGCCGAAAACTAAAGTGCATTACTAAGCAGTACAGTATAAGATAGTGCTCAAAATAGTGACACTTTATATTGGGAAAAAAAACTTGATGGTAACGTGTCGTCCACCAGAGTTTTGACTAGGGCACAAACCTGCCGTCGCCCCGCCACTTGCTGGCCAACCCCCGTCGATCTCCTGCCTATAAATACGGGCTCGGACGAGAACGTTGTCATCTCGATCACTCAAGCTCATTGCCAGTTCCTTCATCTGTTCATCTCTCACAATAAGCAGCCAAAACTCCCTTGCAGAGTACTCCGCTTCTTGATTGCAAGCTTTGCCCATGGCTAACTCACGCATTGCCATTGCGGTCATCTTCTTGCTTCTGTTGGCATCATCACAGCCTACGGCGCATGCCAGGATGATGCCAACTGATCATCTACAAGGTGTAGTCCATGCCAAGCCCAGGGAGACTGGTGCCGCTTCATCCTCGCCGGCCACTCAATATTTGCAGCAACAAGCTCTCACGACGGTGACGTCCGCACTGACTAGCAAACTGAACATCGCCTCTGGTGAGCGTAGGAAGATTATCGAGGACGACGGGTCGGTACCGAGCCCCGGCGTCGGCCATCATTAGCTACTCCGCCATTCTTCTTTTTGTTGACGTTGGTTAGTTCAGATATGAGCTAACCAACGTCAACAATATTAGAATAATGGAGGAATACTCTTCTTTATATTTGACATTAGCACAAAGTATTAGTCTCCGGAGGTAGAGTATATATAATACAAACATGTCTCACACATAATAAATAATGGCATGAAAACTACCTTAGCTTTGTCTGCTATGTATAGCTACCGCCTACCGGTGCATATGAGATGGTATGCATAATTAAACATATACTAGTATATGCAGTGTCAAGACACAAGGGTGTATGGGTGTGGTGATATGTAATTCCTTCCACCGCTGAGTCAACTTGATTGGTATCTTGCTATCTAAGTAAAATTCCGAACAATATGTATGATCAAGTGTTATGAATGAATCTCAATATGTATGATCACGTGTTATGAATGAATCTATGAGTTCCTTCTCATAAGAATGGCAGACATGTTATCTCAAATCCTTGAATGCACGTGTGCTCAAATGCATGCGTTTTCTACCGTACGTATGAACCGACAATGTCATGACAGCACGTGTATATCCAACACAGATTATCCACACATTTGATATTGTTCTGAGATTCGTGCTGAAAATACATGTAAAGACTGAATTTCATCAATCTCGATGCATAATACATGGTGTGGATAATACATGCTGAATATCCATATGTGAAAAAAAATGATTATGCGTATATGAGCCAGTACTAACAACCTAACTAAACATGAGGGACCAAAACAACAGGCTTTGCTGGGTCAGCTTGCGAGACATTAGAACTTACACAACGTAAATGACAATGGTTCTAGTAAAAACTTATTTATATAAGCAATTGCCATGTTGTTACATTCTGCCAATTAATCAACCACCTATAGCCATTTTACATTTCTGATCAATGCAACCATGAAATGATCAGAAACATAATAAGAAAGGAAAAAAACTTATTGTTGTATATGGCGTGTGGCAATTCTTGAGTAGTTACTTTTTAATTTAACCAATCATCGTCATCAGATAGATAAACACTGTAACAGGTGTGCAGCTAATTGCACCACCCATAGCCAATTTACACTATCTTTTACTACAAGAAATTCAAAATATGTCGTTTTATGTTAGTAAGAAATTATTATAAAATTTACCCAAATAAAGTATAACATTTGACTATCAACATAGATGTGCTGCTCAACAATAGTGTGTTAATCATATTGCATGACCATCAAAGAGACTTCATAACTAATATGCATTCACTTTTACTTGAAATAGCGGATACTCTTAATAAATGTTAGTCAAACCATCACTTGAAGATTGTGTAACTGTCCTGTAAGCGACTTATATTTTGAACAGTAGGCAATAATTTGCACTGAGTTAAGTTAGCAAATCAAGAAAAAGTTAACTTTAAGGTATAATCTTTTTCAGATAGTAACAGATACATTGATTTTCAATGCATTAAACCCAAAAAATTATGAACCAGTGACAAATAAAATGATTTGATCTTATTTATTATGCAACGTTTGTGAATCACTCAATGCGGTGCACGCTTCTAAGCTTATTTGAGGAAATAACTAATATAAAATGCATAACTGCATGCATGCAGAAACAGCACATGGTATTAGTAAGATAAATTTGTTCTAATGCCATCATCAATTAAAACATGGAGGGGATAAAAATAATGGTTACAGAAAGAGGCTGATTGTATGTACGTCAGCAGCATATATAGGTTCTCTGCATTGGTGGCCAAAAGTAGCACCACGAAGTGCATGAGTTAACTGATTTTGGAGCAAACACTGGCAGACGCACCCCCGGAGATGTATCGCTGTCTCTCAATCATAGTAATAGTAACCAAACTTAAGCCGTCCAAATTGGCAACTAACAATTGCCACCTTCCCACCTCCCACGCATGCACATCGTGACTGTTATGTGCAGTCCATACTTTAGCCGGCATCACATATACTGATCGGCCATTTCACATAAGATCATCACGTTAACTGCAATTTGAGCATTAACAAATGCGTTGCCAAAATTTAGTAATTTATATCTCGGTTCTGAGATTGCATATTATTTTGGGTGACTCTACTGACTGTCGGAGATGATCCCTGGTTTGCAAAGCTTTCGAGATGATGATGGAAAGGGGTTTTTTCGCGTTTTAAAGGACTTATTCAATTGTTGTAGAAATGGAGGCTATGGCTTATACTATAAAACATATAGGATGCATGTTCATGCACTGAAACCTGCCCGACGACACGTGTAAGGCAATATTTAACAAATGGCACCACAAGAACACTAGCTGCACGGATATTTTAATTTTTCAAATTCCACTAATCACCAGAAAATTGCTTCATTTGTTTCGCATATACTTTTAATGTGTGCTAACTTGGTCGGCTACGTCACAGACCTTTCTGTTGTATTTCAAATATCGTAATAAGTCAACAAAAAAATACAACTAATTTTATATGGAGCTTGTCAGTAACTTAGCTAGCACTAAAGTCATGGTTCAAACTATATTCCTGTAGCAGGTGGTCAAGTCTAGTATTTATCTTTCCTTTTGTAGCAATTATTGTGAATAAGAGATCTTTTAGCTACTTTTAAGAATAAGAGATACTCTCATATTTTAAAATATAATAAAATTGTAATTTTTTAATCATTTATTTCCAAGTTATTAGCCTTGTTCAGCCTATTATGTTTTATGTACCTTTCAACAAAGGCACCAATATGAAACTTCTTTTATGTAACTTTGCACAACAATCTGTTACTGTTATAGACAAACTTTAACAAGAGCACAATATTATGTTTTGGCCAAGGAGAATAATATGAACAACCATATTTACAAATGTTTTCTTTTCATTTAGAAACTAGATATTTTTGTTTTTCTGAAGAAGGAACTGTTTTGTTGGAGCTTGGCCTTGGCGTTCCAATGCATTTATTTAAATTATGAAATGTGGATGGAAAAAGGATTAAGGAGAAGTTTGAGAAGAAACTAGTTAAGCCGTTAGAGAGGACAACATGTGAGTTGGAGGGAGATTGGTTTCAACTAATTTTATCCTCAAAGCTTTAGTAATGCGCTCATGTTATCTCTTTCTGAGGTATCAAAGGGAATCCTAGAAACAAATTGAAAAATTAAGGTTTTCTTGACAAGGAAATGACCATATAAGAACAAATATATAGATTAATTAGGTAAATGGAACATTCTATGCCAGCTGAATAGTAACCAAATACAATGATAGTTTGGTGTAGTTTTATATTTAAAATTGTACATCTCAATTTAAATAATAATAACAAGGATCCATTTTGTTGGAAGCTTCATTTTTTACGGATCTCTTTTCCATGCAATCTATGTACATGTATGCATCATATGACCATGTGGATAATCTTTTTGTTTCTATTTTTTTCATATTTATACTGTAGTTTATATGTTTCCTCTTTTGACATGCCAGAAGCTATCATGAATAACAAGTTCAATGCAGTTTTAGAAAATAAATGTAAATATTTGTTCTTAGAGGTTTTCCTTTTGAAGGTGAGTATTCTTAATTTATTGATCTAGGAGTTTGAGTATAGGCATTAGGGAGTCTCTCCCCAAGTTACACATGCATTTCATTTGGCGTTGCGGTCTACCATCCGTGACCCTGCAAAGAGATTGAAACAAGATAATTGACACAATAGTTTGGATCGAAGAGCACACAAGAGCAGTAGATGTCCTCACCGGGGACCCGCGGTGTTATCGGAATTGGATTATGATGTATGAACGCAACAATGACATCTTTCTTTGCCTCATTTGTTCACGTCGCTTGACCTATTGGCGGTCCCTACAACTGCCTCCATGGGCCTGGCACTTGAGGTTGAAGACTTTGGAGCCGTTGATCTCGTAGATGCATCACCGGGTTCAACCGAAGTTGGACACATTCCCCATCGTTGAATCCGAGGAACTCGGACAATGGACCATTTGGCCATCGGAGCTCAACCCGAACAATGGAGATGGTATGGCCACTCCTGCGATTAGTGATGGTCCAAAGTACTATGCTTGTTATCTTGTTTCGACAAGTCGAGTAGAGAGTAGAAGTCCGGTGGCCTCGCCGTCAATAGGAGGAGCATTGTCCTCTCCGGACCCCGCACCAATGCAAGATCTTGAGGGGGGGAGGGGAGGGGCTCCCTCTTCGACGCCATGGGGGGCCCTCTTGGGGTCCGCTACGGCGGTGCCAAAAGTGCGGGGTCCAATGACCTCCGATTGATGAGATGCTCGGACATTCTCCCTCAACAAGGTAGAGCAGGGAACGGTGAGCTCGGAGAGGTGCTCGGTTGATGCAACCGCAGCCCAAGCCCAGCTCCGGATCCAACCCAAAAGCCACCTGACTGGAGTCAACAACTCTTCCCCTGTCTTGCTCGACCAACTCCATCGGAGTAGAGGGCACGACCTGTAATGAATCTCCGACAAGGGCAGGTGATAGGCGATGTCGATGTGGTGGTGGCGGGTTGGGTAAAAGTGGAGGAAAGGACGAGGGTGGGAGCGTATCGAGTGGGGGAGGGAGGCGGCTAGGAGGACCAGAATCGAGCTGGTCTCGCCGGATCTTGCATGGGAGCGCTTGGATCCGGCGAGAGGCTGGTCAGCGGTGGAAGTTGTAGGTGTGGCGGAAGGGGAATGGGATGGGGCGATTGGGGCGGGGGTAGGAGGATCTTACAGCTACTTTATTCGAGCTCTCAAGCTCGCCAACCAGATCACCGGCTACAAGCAAGAGGAGCAGGCTGGTGGCCATGGCAGCTTAGCAGGGAACAAAAGATGGTGACATGGACCCAAACTCCTGGAAAACGAAGAGGAAAACAAACGATTAAACTACTTAAAGGGGGGGGCTTCCCGCTCCTTTTCCATCGTTGGCGAGCTTGCCAACCGAGAGGGAGAGGAGGGGAGGCCCGGAGGGGTGGCGGCGGAGGAACCCTAGGGCGAGTGGTTCTCGGGAGGGTTCTTCATAACTTTTTTTGTACATGCTCATTTTTCTTAGTGGTTACTTATTGATTTGGAAACTCAAGGTGTCACTCAAGAAAGGAATTTCAAGATGAGTATTCCTTCAATGTAGTTTTAGATATTAAAATGTAAATATTTGTTCTTAGTGGTTACTTATTGATTTGGAAACTCAAGATGTCACTCAAGAAATGAATTTCCATTTGATATTTAAAGGGGTTTTCTCATGAAAGATAATTGAGCACATTGGAATTAAAATGATAGCAAAATTTACAGCTTTTGTATTGAACATCAGTCAACTCAACAATTATTTTAGAATGCCACTAAGTTTCTATGGCATGCTGGTCACGTAGCGCCCACATGTTTGAAAATTGGCTTGATGGAGTGGCACTAAACTAAATTGACAGCTGCTCATATGAATTTCCACTTTATGATGGGCTCTATGGAGTCAATTGATACTGTACTTGACAGATCCAATAAAAACTTCTATGCAGGTATTATGCAGGAGGACACATAGGTTGCATTTCTAGAGTAAACTAGTACAATTATGACTCATAATGCATAGAGATGTTTTGACATGATGATCATACACATTTTCTTCTTTAACAAAGAGATGATTATCAATTGATTAATAAAAGAAGAATATACAACAAACACACAATCCCAGGCGTGACTAATGGTTACATTCGCTCTGATTACACATATACAACAAACCAACCTCATTAACTAATGACTAAGCACCAGCATCAGGGCTGGTCAGCACGGTGATTCCCTTAGCTCCGGCAATGATCCAAATTTTGGCTTCAACCGCCATCATTCCCGTTATCTAAAAAAATGTAGACCATAATAATAATCATTTAATGAATGGTGTGATATATTTTTATTTTCTGTTAATGTGATAGGTTGTAGCTCTTGAGAAAAAATCGGTGGTTGCCCCAATTAACTTTGTTGTAATAAAGGAAATGCAAAGTTTCTTCATTCGCATTAGGACGGGTAGAACGTTACAGGTCAGCAGTCTCATAGCTTGTCTCATGTAATATTACGTAAAATTTTTGATGATGTGAAACAGAAAAAGATAGGGGGGAGGTGACAGAAAGAGATGAGATGGCTTACACACCATTATACGAGTTGTAGTTGTCATGCAAATTATAAATATTATTTTTTCATCCAGAAATTTAGAAAATATCAAGTTCTACAAGATAACTAAACTAATTACCCTTTGTACAAGTAGTCTAATTGACCGTCTCAATATCACTTTCATGCATGAGGATAAGAATACACATTTGTATTTGCCCAGACGTTAGTGAACTTAATTTGAGAGAATTATGCGGAAGGCGGCCCTATATACAACTGAAAGCAGGAAGATAGCAAGAGTTGCACGCTAAACTTGCTTGCTTGTGCTGGGCGGTGCATGCATCCACGTGGCGGTTTCCTTTCAGATGTGGTCTGTCTCTCCTGGATGGCGTGGAGTAAGGCAAGTTCGTCGAAGCAGCTGAACTGATGAAGGCACGAGGAACAGAATCCGACAGTGTGCACTATATCACCACTGATACTGGGGAAGCACTTTCCATTATGACATTTGAATGTTATGAAAAATGTGAGGGCGATGTGTGCCTCACATATTTGACTAGGTCATCAGAAAAGTGCATGCACTCCCAGCAGCTGGCTCACACTCTAATTAAAAGCAGAAGCAGCATGCACGCGGTTGCTGGCCACGTCTTGTTCCTCACGCCCCTATAAGTACACGGCCAAGCTGCTCAAATTACTCTCACAGCAAAGACACACATACATTGTTTCTTCTCTCAAAGTTAGCAACAGCCTGTCTGTTGATATAGCCGTGCAACTTGCGACTAGCAACTTGTACAGTCTCTCATATGGCTTCCTCACGCCAAATTATGGTCACTGGCACGGTGTTCGTGCTCCTGTTATTGGCATCGGCTCCGTCCATGCTTCAGGCTAGTAGGGTGGCACCATGGGACCGTGCACGAGCACGGGCACATGCCGAGAGTACTTCAATTCCAAGTGGTGGCATTGCAGCTGCTTCGCTACGACGAGTGGCGCTCGGGGCACCGCCCATGCCACCGGCGCCGCCGGCCGGCAAGCCAGAGAGCACAGCGACGAAACAATGGGGGACGGTTCCGGTCATGGACGGGTCGGTGCCAAGCCCAGGCGTAGGACATTAACAGCGTATAATATACGTAAACAAAGCTAGAAAACGCTACCTGCTGGTGTCGGGCGGCACATACATCTCCGTGCATGGATATGCACATAAACGTGTATTAGCAAGTACTGGTATCCGTCCATGAGAGTTTGAGTATGTGATGTTTGTCACAATGAGATTCTCATGCCATGTACATAGAGTTGTACCTTTCAATTCCCTATGTCAGTTTGTACTCTGTTTGGATTTCCTATTCCTACTTCATGATAATATATATATGCTTCTTTCGGAAACAAATATTAGTCTTTATTTATGCTAACAAGTCATCATAACTCAGGAAATTTTTTTTCACTTTTCCTTTAGAAACACCTGAGCTTTTCTTGGTCTTTTTCTTTGCCTTTCAAGTGTATTGGTACGTTTGCTTTCGTCCCTTTTTGTGGGTAGGCACTAACCCATAACGAAATTGTCATGCACTGAGCTCTGCACGTCAAGAACCTAAAAACAGAGGCCTCTAAGGTATTCTGTTATTTATGCCTTCTGGATTTACAGTCGCCTCATGTGACATCTCAATTTTGGACAACTCGTGGGTGAACCTAGGATGGTGGTAGCTTGCACTGACAAAGCATTTCATCACATGATCGGTTACCACACATTTTCACATTCCTGAATTTCCCTAGCATTTAGAAAAGAAATGAGTCTATTATGTGGGCTCACAGCTTAAAAAAACTTTTGACATGTGACAGTACATCAAGCTGCTGCCACAGAAAGTGTGCTAAACTGCCATAAACTATGGTCGCGAATTAAACACACGCTAAGAGCGAACAGACGAATAATAGAGCGGAATTCATATATGAGAACACACTTTTAGGCATGGAAACCCATCATTAACCATTGCGTAAATTGTCGGCGGCCTGCCGATTGTATGAGCCCCGTTCACATTGGCCCAGCCCACGTCAATGATGCCTCCGGCAAAGTGAGTGGTGATGGGTTGCCATGTTTGGGGTGCACGGAGAATGGGCTACGTGCAAAAAAAAAAAAAAAAAAAAAACGTAAGAATAAGAACAAGTAAAACTTGAGGAGCGTCCTCTCTCCATATCCAAGGTGTCTTCAGTTCCAGATCTCAAAACAAGAAATGAACTATTTAGATGTTAGAATTGAAGAAAACTTTTATCAAATTCCTATTTATCTTATGAGTACTACTATAAGTTTAACCCAATTTATCCAACCAGCGTCCAACCAATACAAAAACATAGTAGTGCATGGGTCTAAAAATATTACATGTGTCTTGGTTGGACACCGATAGGACGAACCGGTTGAACCTATAGTATTTTCCTTATCTTATTCATCAGCGACATCAAACTTAGATTATGTTTGGATTCCAACAGCTTATGAATCTGCCCTAATAATCCACCAAATACTAATTTTATCTAAAAACAGTTGAATAACACAGTTTCTAGTTTCTAAAAATTATGATTCAAACAGGACAGTCCAATTTTTTTATTTAGAAATAAATTTCTAGAAACTAGATTTAGAAACCAATTTCTTTAAAAAAACTAAGCGAGTTTCAGTAAAAGAAAATGTCAGAATCTAAAATAGCTTTAGAAACCAATTTCTTAAATAACCTAAGTTAGTTTCGTAAAAGAAAATATCAGAATCCCCTGATTCAGAGGCCTTATATAATTTATAAACAAAATTAGTTGCACACGCGGCAAATGCAGAGTTTGCCAGGGAGTACCAAGCTTCCACGCGGCACTCTCTGGTAGCCAGAGCCAGCAAAAGCATTCTCACAAAATTCTCTGGCCCAAAACTTCTAGTATACCTTTGGGAGTGCTCAAAACAGTACGCTTTTGTAGTGACATACTTTAATGGGAAAAATGTGATGGTGACGTGTTTCTCCACTGGAGTTTTGACTCCGCCACAAAACAAATCGTCACCACGCGCAGCACATATGAGTCCACTTGCTAGCTAACCTCATCGATCGATCCCACCTCATCACCTATAAATACATGCCCGGGCTGAAGACGTTTTCATCTCACTCAGGTTGCCAATTCCTTTCCTTGATCACTTCGTCTCTCTCACAAGTAGCCAAACTCCCTTGTAGCCCCCTCCATTGTCGCAGCTCTCACAAGCTTGCAAGCTTGGCCATGGCTGATTCACGAGTTGCCATTGCGATCGTCTTGTTGCTTCTGTTGGCATCATCGCAGCCTACCGTGTACGCCAGGATGATGCCAAGTGATGATCATCTACAGATAGTGCATGCCATGGAGACTGGTGCCATTCCATCGTCAACCGCTCAGGATTTGCGGCAACAAGTTCTCACGGCGCCGCCAGCACCAAGTAGCAGAAAGCTTAAGATCACCGCCGATGCCGAACGTAGGCAGATGATCCAGGCCGACGGGTCCGTACCCAGCCCCGGCGTCGGCCACCATTAGCTACTATTCATATACTGCATCAGGAATTAATTCACACATGAGAATGGCATGAAAACTAAAGCTTACCATTGGCTGCTAGCTAGCTGTGCATATGGGAGGACATACACATGTATACATACATACTGATCAATAATGTATTCTTGGAGATCCATGCAATTCCTTCCAGACAAATATAGTGATAAAATATGTTCCTGTGACAGAGATTCCGGACAAATATGTATAGTCCAGATGTAGTCATGTAATATGAAGGAATCTGAGTTATAATAAGAATGTACATGTTATGTCTAATCTGTTTGACATGAAATTTGCTATAGTTGAAGCGTTTCGTCATTTTCTCCCTTGAGGGCTCCTTGTGAGGAGTGTGAAATAAAAGATCCGTGTGGTATATCTAGCTAGAAAGATTTCCCAGTTTATAATTTTAGCTTGATGCAGGCTACTTTAACTGAATTTTTTTATCGCGCGGGCATGCCTCGTATTGAACTTAGTTTAGTTTAAGCTCAGACTGCCTTCTCGTGTACTCGAATGCGTGAGTTGGTGCTAACTACTTGATGTCATCTATTGAAATTGAAACCTGATAAAAAGCTATTGTATTTCCTTTCTTTCAGCTGGTGACAAACAATAAAAACTTTGGTTGATCGGCTATACTTTGAGAAGCACTACAAACTTACTGCATGTTATATTAATGATGAGATATTGGTCATGATTAATCTTCTAATAAACTTATAATATAAGCATTTCCTCTCTTTCCACATACTGAAAAAGGAATAAAAGAATATGAAAAACATTTTTTGTTGCATATGAATGTGGCCAGTATATGCATGTATTCTGAAGTATTGACTTCTTTTAATAACCAACGTTAAGCATACAGCTGGTACAGCTATGCACCACTCATGATAGGCTGCCAAGTGGCACTAGCAATTACTCCTCTACTGTCGTTCAGACAAGTTTTGCTAGCTCATTTTCAAGTCATTCTCCCTGTCTCAAACGTCAAGAATTTCAGAATGCAGTACTCCGACCAATTCAAAATATCAGTTGTCTTATGGTTCCTTCGAGTCAAGCTTTTTTATGTTTGACCATCCATATATAAATGATAATGGTGATTAACATATATAAGATCGATCATGAAAAGCACTTGTATAATATGTATTCAACTTAGTTGAAACATCGTATATTCATAATAACTTTTAGTAAAAGCATGACCTCAAGACTGTCTCACCAACCCAAATGATGACTTGTGTTTTGGATCATAGAAATACACTGAGATCAATTAACACATCATAATTTTTCATGTGGTCCACATTAGAATGTCTTAGAATTTCTATATGTGCATATTATCAGTATATACACATACATAACAATTTAGTGTGTTGAAATATGCAAGTAACTGCGCTTGCGATTAGACTAGATTTTTTGGGCACATGTTCAAAGTTATTCCAAACGTCATCATTTAAAAACCAGCAAGACAAAGTCATGGTCAAAGGAAATGGTTGAATGTATGTATGTCCAGCTGAAAATTTTAGGTTCTCTGCTTGGGTGGCACCACCGCACCACAAAGTGCCAGATGAGTTAACTGATTCGGTGCAAACACTTGCAACGCACCCGAGAGATGTATTGCTGACTTTCCATCATAAGTAACCAAACTGGGGCCGTCCGAAATTGCGACCAAATGTCAGGTTTCGAGCTCCTATAGATGCATGCATCTTCGTCACTATTCCATAAAGTGCCCTGGAGATATACTTTAGCCGACATCACATACCCGTCGCTCATTTCACATTAGATTATCTCTTCAACAAATCGACGCATAACCATGCCTTAATGAAACTTTGAAATTTTATATTTTTTTCTTTTGATTTCTGTCTGATTTTGTGGGACGCTACTAACCATCGGAGGTGGGGGCTCTGTGATCACTAGTCGGCGTGCTTTAGAGCTGATGATGAAAAGGTGTCCTTTTAAGGCATTATTCCATTCTTGCTACAAAGACGGCCACTGCTTGTACTGTAAAACAGTCAGGATGCATGTTCATCAACCGGAACATTGCTGACACGTGTTATTGTGATCTTTATGTGACGAAGCCGCACATAAACACAGGATCCCCAGATATTTTTTTTTGTTTCAAACTCCACTAAATACAAACCGGAACATGGGCTTGATTTGTTTCCCATACAATATTGATGGGTGCTAACTTGGTCGGTTAGAGAGACCTTCCTGCTCTCTTTCAAATCTTACAGTCAATCAACAAAAGACAAATAATTTCCATATGGAGTCATGACACAAATATGCAAGCAAGTAAAGGAAATGTTTTTTTTTCAGGGAAATGTTTTGCAAAGTGCAGGACACTTAAAGTATTAGAATTATGAATTTACACATAGCAGGCACATTACAAATTCTTATGTCATGCAAATGCAGTGGTAGTGTTAGATTATGACTATGTTTGCCTCGGAACTCAACCACTCAAAGGGCTTTTATCCAAATCTTTACAATGTGTCCTACGAGCTGTATGCTACAGTAGAACATGTAATGTCAGGAGCTCCTTATAATCGCTCATTCAGGTGAGCCTTGGTTGGGGTAAAACTAACGGAGTGGGGGAACCTAGTCGCTAATGTTTCTACGGTTAACTTAAGTGATGAAAGGGATACCTTTTCTTGGGGTCTAAACAAGAGTGGAGTATTTAATGTTCGCTCTATGTATGATCATTTCCTGAACCAAGATTCACCCCTCCGTCATTTATTCCTCTAGAAACTCAAACTACCACTTAAAATAAAATTCTTCCTTTGGTACCTCCTTAAAGGGGTTATTTTAACAAAGAATAATCTAGCAGAAAAGAATTGGGAGTGCGGCCACAAATGTTACTCCTTTGTAATTGTAATAAAATAATTCAACATTGTTTTTCGAGTGCCACCATGCTAGGAATATTTGGAGGAAAGTTATCATTACTACCTACGTCTGTTTCTCATATGTTTTGGGACTGGCTTGCAGAGAAAAGTGAGAAAGCTTATTTTTTAGCTGCAGTGGCTTTTTGTTGGGCCATTTGGCATTGTCGTAATGATATTTCTTTTGACAATACTCGTTATACATCTTTTGTGTAGGCTGTTTTCAGGGGAGTGTACTCGCTGCGGTATTGGGCATTGTTGCAGAATGAGGAGGTATGAATTGACATCCCGGTACGTGAGCGCGATGCTAGAGATTGTCGCCCTCAAACCTTTTGGGAGCCATGGATGGAAGTTTAAGTATAGGTTGAAGCCTCCGTAGATTTTTTTCTCCTTTGATTCAGCTGGTTCGATACTTGTTGTAATAAAAAACAAAAACAAGGTTGTGTGTTGCAAAATAAAAGCCAGAAACAAGAGTTTTCTTTATCTAAGAAATATATGAGCTTTTACGCATCATTTCTCTCCCTCCTCCACTCCCGTTGGGAAATAATCGAAGTTCTCCTTATATCCCCATGCGACCACTGTTTCAAAAGGCCACCATGTTTCCAGAGTCCCTCTCCTCTCCATTGGTGTGTCACCAAGCCAGTTGTGCCCATGCACCGCGCACTATTTTCTGCTCCCGGGTCGTTATTGTTGTCTCCAGTTTCAAATTGACAAAGTTAGGATCAGTCATTTAGTAGAATTACAATAAACTTCTTGATCTTAATAAGTCACCATTTGAATATCACTTATTTTCTAGGTGAAAAAGAAATTATAGAATGGAGGGATCATCATTTAGCTAACTTGTACTACTCCCTTACTAAATTGTTGTCGTCGTTGACTTTTTTGTTAAGTTTGACCATTTGTCTTATTCAAATAAAGTTTAACAAATATCATATATTTTGTTAGAATATGTTTTATCACTAAAGAAACTTGAAATGTAGCATATTACTTTTTGTATTTGAAGAAATTTTTTGAATAAAACGAATGGTCAAACGACACGAAAAAAGTCAATGACGACAACAATTTAGTAAAGAAGGGAGTATATTTAAAGCAAATTATTACGGAATACTGAAACTTATAGGTCATGTTCATCAGTAACCTAATAAGCAAGAATTCCCCGGCATCAGACCCATGCATGGTTACGCCAAAGGAGATGTATCAGGATTTGCCTGCATGCTCACGTGGCAAGGCAATGGCAGAGTTTGCTGGGACGGACAATGAAACTTCCACGCGGCACTTCCTTGTAGCCCGAGCCAGCAAAACATTCCGAGAGAAATCGTTGGCCTAAAACTAAAGTCGTCTAATAAGCTAGTGCTCAAAATAATATTCTTTGTAATGAGAACTTTACAGGGAAAGGGTCGTGTATGCTCCACTAAATTTGACTACGCCACAAAACTTGTCTTCTCCACGCAACACAGAATTAACGCAGATACACAATTGTTGGCCACCGTCCCTTGCTTGCCTATAAATGCCTGCCTGGGGTGCTCACATTCTTATTGCCCCTTCAGCAAATTAATTTGTTTGTAGTTCCTTCCTCGATTCATCTCACAAGAAATCGAAACTCTCTTGGGATCATCTGTCATCTAAGCTTCGCTTTAGCTTGCAACCTCTGCCTATGGCTGCTTCACGCACTGCTGTGGTGATCGTCGCCTTAGTTCTATTGGCATCATCGGTGTCCCTCGTGCATGCGAGGACAATGCCAAGTGGCCATCTTCATCTACGAGGGGACGCCGCCGGGAAGACTGGCGCCTCGTCGTCAGACTCTCAAGATATGCCGAAACAAGCAGCTTCCACGGCGCAGCCGGCACAACCTGGCAAGCTTAGGAGGATCATCATACAAGTCCAGGGATCTGTGCCGAGCCCCGGCGTCGGCCACCACTAGCCCCATATTTCTCTTCCTAAACTAATACTGTGTTGGCATGTACGTCGTCTCATACATAAATGACACGCAAGTTATTAGCTTGTCAGCTAGCTGTGTATACTAATAGTGATCGAGATATGTGTACACGAATTGGAGACCGACACTCTTGTCCTGACTTGATTTCTATCGTATTCTTATATAAGTTTTTCCACGCATGATGTACTTGAAAATATACAATGAAAGATGAATAAACGAGTCTGCGATAATGTATCTATCGCGATGATCGATCTGATTCTTATTTTGCTTTCTTTCTTCTGTTTGAAGTGTATCTTGTTACGTTGAGAAGTTAGTGTTGCGCGCCATGAGACAATTATTCCCTTGTTTAGATGTTAGCACTTAGTTGATTGAAGTTGCACCAAGTTGTTAACTTCTCTTATTACGTCTTGTTGCGTGTGCGGTTCTTCCTTGTCTTCAGCTCCATCGTATTAGTGCAAGACTTGGCGCTAACATCTTAATGATACCAGACTAAAAGACAAGATTTTTATGATTGTTTTTATTTTGTGGATACCAAATAATATCCATGGTTGGCCGGCTACTTCGGGAAGTACTAGCACGAACAAGCAACACGCATACGACATTCAGTTTCAATACAATCATCTGCACACTTGCTATATATCTAATATGTAGTGCCCAGAGACTGAAAACAATTACTACTCCCTTACTAAATTGTTGATTTTTTTATTATGTTTAACCATTTATCTTATTCAAATAAATTTTAAGAAATATCATATATTTTATCGGAATATATTTATCACTAAAGAAATTTGAAATATAGCATATAACTTTTTGTATTTGAAGAAAGTTTTTGAATAAGACGAATGGTCAAACGTCACGGAAAAAGTCAATGACGATAATTTAGTAAAGGAGGGAGTAGTAAATATCATCATCATCAATTTCATCTACCATTATATCTACTCAGAGAGTGAGTTTTGTGGGCATAGGGGCATGTGTCCACCCTAATAAGACTTGTCAGATCCATCCATCATGCGTCAAATTTGACATTTCTGTACTTTAAATTGTAGTTTGATGTATTAATAAGACATATGTATAACTAATTTGACATATTGAATAGTATAATTAGAGATTCGATATTTATATTAAACCATAATTAATAATTAAACTAGGATGGACACATACCCTTGTGTTCATTGAAGTATTTCCCATCCACTCAAGCCTACAATCTTATATAACAAGCTAATCTACAGATGGCAGACAACTCTGGTTGGGTGAGTTAAGTTTGGGGGTCAATATGCATTGTTGACCTATCACATATAAGACCAAGATTGGCACATGCTAATTCATCTAGTATCCCGGCCCTAGCATTCGTCTTTTCAAATGAAACACAAAGTGTTCTTCTGACTTCGCTTAAAGGATATGCATAAAACAAGAGGCCTACAAAAGAAACAATTGTATACTTGTGATCTTTGTATCTAGCAGGAGCAAACTCTAGTACCTGGTCCTCATATGCTACTTTCACAAAAGCATGTTGCACATATGTTGGTTTACATGATTAATTTACCAGAAATAATATGAATTCGACGAGCAAGTTCAAAAATTTTAGTCACCTCCGGTGTTAGGGCCCTTTCATCAATCACCATGGTAGATAGTGATTCACTTGGTGCAAAGAGTAATACGTTTGCTGATTTTAAGTCACATAAAATGTTATCTAATATTTGAATTGCTTCAATATGCACGCTTATTAACTTAAAGATTGAATACAATATATTGCAGATTAATCCGGTAGTTGAAGCTGAATGTACAGGTAACACTATAGATAAATCACCTGAATATTATTAGAAAATTCAAATGATGAAGCCAAGTAATGTGGTGCCGAAAATCATGTATGACATGTCTTCATTTTCGCATGGAAATATTATAGTATAAGTTCCATGCGAAAAAAAATTAGAATGCAATTATTCATGCATCTGAAATTTGTCAGAACCGAGTAGTATAAAGGCCCAAGAAAAGGCAGACGATTATTGCATGTACTATATATGTAAGAGTAGTGACGAAATTTGGTTCTGAAATTAGTGGCAAATTATGAGCGTCCAAAAGTGGCACCACAAAGTGCTACACGAGTTAACTAATTCGGTGCAAACACTTGCCAACGCAACTGAGACATCCATCGCTGTCTCTCAATCATAGCAACCAGCAAACTCAAGCCGTCCAAATTGGCAGCCAATTGCCAGGTTTCGGCCTCCCAAGCATGCATGTACGTCACTATTCCGTGAAGTGTCCTGAAACCGACATGGCGACATTACATAATTGATTGCACGTTTCACAATTGATCGTCTCTTTAACTAATTTACGCATTGACACCGTTCGTTACCTAGATTGATAATTTATATTTTGCTTTTTATTTTGCCATTTGTTTTGTGAGACGCTGCTAACCGTCGGAGGTGGCCTGCTTTCTAGCTGATGGTGATGAAAAGGCGATTTTCCAGGGAATTATTCCATTCTTTCTTACATTAGCGACTACGCTTGTACTGTAAAACTTTTTCGATGCATGTTCATCGACCGGAACAAGACTGACACGTGCTGTGCAACTTTTGAGCAACCATGCCAGGCACCACATAAACTCTGGCTCCACTAATCTTTCTGTTCTCAGATCATAGTCCACTAATACTATCTCCACAATATCTAGGGATCAAAAGGTAGTGAGATATATGCCAGTTATTGTACCAGCTGATGCAATGTGATTGATTCTTTTCCCTAGAATACTACTTCATCGGTTTTAAAATTGTTGACACCGTTGACTTGTTTCTTTATGTTTGACCGTTCGTCTTATTCAAAATAATTTTTTAAATATGTAAAATTATAAGTCGTGTTTCAACTTTCTTTGATGATTAAACAAATGATAATAAAATATTTGATAATTCTTAAACTTTTTTGAATAAAACGAGCAGTCAAACGTAACGAAAGAAGTCAACGCGGCGTCAACAAATTTAAGAAGGGAGGGAGTATTGTTCTGCTAGAAGTCGATCGGCTATGACAAAATATTTTTATGTTGTCTTTCAAAATAACACAATGGTTGATTACCCGAGTTAGCCTAGCTAGGACAATAGACCCCAATTACAAATGGATGCAACTGAAACTGGTGAACAAAGTTTAGAACTGTTATCATCTTCGCCCTTTATAGGTATCTTATGTGAAAAAAAAACGTCACATCCACGTTGTAAATATTTGAGAATTATTGAATTCTATATCGATAATAAATGTAATTTGAGAATAACATTTTTATGATGCAAAATCACTTAATTTGTAGTGACAATTTTTATATGTATTCTGTAGTGAATAATTTAGAATCGTCTATCATCTTATAAGTATATCCAAATGGAACTGAATCATATTTCAAAATGTGGGAAGCTATTGCACTCGTCGTATGTCTTAGAAAAATAAGTCATTTCATAATGGCATATTCTTTTTACTCAACGGCTAGCCCATTCTATTGATATGTAGCTATAAAATTTTACTTTGGGTAACTCACTTTGTATAAGTTGTCTCATATATTTGAAAAAGAGAAATACTTCAGTGAACATAGGGGTATGTGCCCAACCTAGCTTTGAAAAGTTTGACATAGCAAATGGCCCATATTATTTAATGTGATTAGCACAACATCATCTTACGCCGACTATAGCTGCATTCCGACACTGTCACATCTTGATCGAGAATAATCGCATTTGTGTAAAGTCCATTAAATTGCCGTCATATATAACTGCCCATGCATCATACATTAATTTAAGGACAATTTTGCAACATTCAGCAATTAGGTCATCAATTCATCATCTTCTCTTCACAAAAGGAAAAAGGAGGGGGAGGCATTAATTAGGTCATCAGGATTTTGTAGTCCGTCCTTGAGGACCTACTGCTCTTCATGAGTGGAGCATCCGCTGCAGGGCATGAGGATATCAATTATTACTAGTAGACCCAGTGACAGTCGCCGGTCATGTTTGACCGGCTGCTAGTGTGTTTTGAAATGCAGCTGGGGCGAACTAAATCAGCTTCGTAATTTAATCGTCCTTCGGGATATTACTTCTACCATTCTGTAGCATTGTGCCATCCGTATATTTAAAGATCAGAGCCCTTTGGTATAATAAGTGTATAACTAATCTCAGTCATTAAAAATTACTATATTAGAAAAAAGTGGTTAATTAAAAATTGAGAGACATTTTAACCCCTCGTGTGTCTTTCGCAAAGGATCCCCCATCCCCACCCCACCACTAACTCCGTTTGTGAACTGTCCTCATCAGCAAGGCTAGATCGTGATCAGCTGGACGATTTGGGAGCCATGTCGGCGTCGCATCAAATTCGGTCACCGTCCAAAGGATCATATGACCCTTTGAGCGTTTTTATTTTATTCTTCATTCTTGTCAACTGAAGGACAGAAGTAAATCACGTTTTGTTCTTGTCAGCTGGCATGCCTGTTGGCGGCATCTAACTACAGTCCTGCTATTGCCATCCTCTAGCTAGTGCTACAACATCTAAATAAGTTGAGCTGATTTTTTTTCTTTCGAGATGAACTGTAGCAGACTTTTTTTTTGGGTGAAACTGTGGCACAGATTTTAGTTGGAAATAAAAAATATATTCGCGGTGCTCGCGCCTACTTGACCATAAATTTATGTTTTTTTATTGAACTCACAAAAAAATTATGTTTTCTATTGGGCCGGCATAGTAAATCATATATGTACTGGGCTGAAATGCTTTTGCGACTCTTGGAGTCTGCTTTGGGACCTTGGTGATTACATTGTGCCGTCTTTGTTGTAGCCCAGTTTTAAGCATCTAGCACAGTTTCCAGCCAGGTTTGATGGTGTGGATTCCCCATATGTACACTACGACTCCAAATCCATTCTACCTGATTTTGTAATTAAGGGATGAAAATCAAACTTTGACTATAGTTGATGGAGCAATTTCGGACTTCTTCCTTCCCTATAGTTGATGGAGCTTTGGAGTAGCGCACTTTAATATTGGTGCAATGTCGGCATGTGCATGCATCTGAGCTTAAGCCTAATAGAAGAAATGGCATGTTGTGACTTCCTCTTGAGAGTTGAATTAAAAATTTCATTCTCTCAAGGTCATTACTATTTTTTACGAATTTGTTTGAAGCATATCAATTTTATTGGAATTAATAGAAAACAATATCCTACTTCAATATGATTTTCTGAATATTTATTTTAAAGTTTTTTTGAAATGATCCAACATTGAAAATTGATTGTTCCGATAGGAAACATTAATTGTTCCAACAGTTAAAATTGATTGTTTCAATAGTCAAAATCAATGTTCCAGTAAAATTTTAAGTTTTTGTAAATTGTTCAAACCGTGAAAAATCAATTGCTCATGCTGTAAAAATCTATTGTTCTGGTAATAGGATGTAATTCTTCTAGAAGTTAAATTCAAATGTTCTAGGAATAAAAATTAAACGTTATATAATAAAAAGGGATTTTAAACGAAATGTAAAAAATAACATTTTTATTTTAGATTAGTGAAGGAATACATGCTGTATGAATTCCGGACCCGAGGCCCAACTAAAAACAGGTTGATGGGCGGCTTTTAAGAAAAATATGGAAAAATAAGTAAAGTTTCTATTGGGCTGATTCATCATTCGGCTTGATGGGCCATGGGCGCAGTCCGCTGCATGAACCATGGAATGGAATGGTAGGCAGGCCGACCCTCTCTATATGCTGCTGCTGTCCACCGACATGCGTATCCGGATGCCCGGCCGTCCCATGCTGCTGGGATCGACTTGCCATCGATTCGATGCAGAGCGCGTGCCTTTCGAGTCCGGACTTTGGATTCCGTCTGGTAAGGTGTACAAGTGTCGAGACTCACGAGAGGAACCGGGGCAGCGGCAGCAAACACTGTTTAGTGGTTTGCAGTATTTGACCGGCTGATGGGTCCGCGCGTGTCAGGCAATGCACCAGCAAGCTCGTGCCAAACTAATCCATGCTTGACAGACAGGCAAATGCTTTTCAATTTCCATCCGCCGTGCTTATCGAAACTTCCCAGTTTTACAATCCACGCACGCACTCGCGCGCTGGGCGGTGGGTAACATCACGGGGTAGGCTTGGGTTGGGATGAAGCAGGGAACCTTCTTCTAGCGTAGAGTAGCTTACCTTCCTACAGCCTCCTCCAAAACCCGTGTCCCTCGCATGTTGTTTGCCAGGGTGACTTGCATGCCTCCTTAGGGCTCGTTCGGTTCTATCGGATTGGGTCGGAATGGAGCCCAATCTAGCCGGAACAAGATGAAGCAGAATGAAATCAGTTTCCACGAAAATGGACCGTTCGGTTAGGTCTGGCCCAGAATGAAAATGGGTCGTATCGGCCATTCCGAGACCACATATCCCTCGGAACCGATCTCCACCTCGTGAGGTGCGGAACGAAATTCACGCAGCTCGAGCGTGCAGTGGAGGCGGCGGCCGAGGCGACGGCACCGGCGCACGGCTCGAGCGTGCGGCCGAGGCGACGGCGCGTCGCAACGTAGGGCTAGGCGACGATGCTCCTCCTTCGCTTGGGCACAACAACTTCGTGACGGGACGAAGGGTCGACACGGCGACGGCACGGCGGCTCAACCCGACGACGGCGTGGCGGCTCGATCCGGTGACGATGCGAAGCCTCGGCATGGCTATATTCACAGCGACCTCCGACGTCTGTTTCTCCCCTGTAAGGCCTCTCCCCTTCCTCCGATGGTAGGATTTCTTTGCCTATGTTTCACTAGATTCGCGTGCTAGGTTTCTTGAGTTTTTGAGTTCTTTGCCTCATCGGCCTCAGCTCCGATGGTGCCGCTCGCTGGCTCGGAGAGAGACGAGAAACATTGCTGCGTAAAATGTGTTGTTTCACTAGGTTGTCGATTGCAGATTGGTAATAATGAATAAAATGTGTTGTTTTGCTTCTTTATCGTGGAATGAATACTTGCATAACTAAACCCTCCTGCTACTTTTACATTCTTAAGCTCATTAATATGTATTGATTTGGTATATACAGCATGTCGGGATAGAGATTAGCGCTGCCACGTGGCAGCGACCGGACCTACCCAACAGTAGATCACCACGTCCACGTCATCTCCGGAGGCAGGCCTAAGCTCGAGCGGACCGACCAGGGAACGACCCCCACGCGATACTCAAGGATGTCCGCCTCGCACGACCTTAACGCCTAGGTCGAGAGGCTCCGCCTTGCACGACCTTAGCGTCCAAGCTCGAGGGCCCCGTCCCGCACGACCTTGGCGTCCCTCGCGGTCGACCTTGAAGCTCGACCACCAGCCGCATTCAATGTCAACTGCCCCGGCGCCCACGTGGGCTTGGACCGGGAATTATTGGAGAGAAGCCCGAGCCCATCCCTCCTGCCGCTACCTGCTCCCGTCGGAGCACGCCGATGGGACATCCCATTCCTGTTGAATGGCAGGAGTTGGTGTGGACCGCGGGTTCCGGGACGAGTCGCTGCCCAACGATGTACGAACGTACGGTCTCCCGACACACCCGTCGAACGGGTGTAGCTCGAGGTCGAGCTACAGCTAACGTTCCGCCCCGCACGACCTCTCCCGTCAAGCTCGACCAGGGTTAGCAGTCACCTCCGTACCTCGGCCACGTCCGATGCATCATCACGACCGACAACGAAGGACGGGCATGGCACGTCTAAATCCAACCACTCCGTGAACAGCGTCGCCTCGTGCCTCCCCGATTGCGGAACACTCCACCCCGAGGCCGGTTGCAACAGGAGCGACACGACCGATCGATCAAACCCGACGGAACGGACAAGCGAGGAAGCCGACCGGAGAATTCCGAAGCTCGATCATCTCCTTTTTCTTTGTTTCTTCCTCGTAACTCGGGTCCCACTCCTATAACTATAAAGGGGTGGGACACGACGCACACGCGACAGCACACAACTCTCACCGCACACATACACGCTCCTACACGGGACTTGGAGCACGCTCCTCTTCCACCACATCCGTATTCGCATTTTCCATCTTGGCGCAAGGAACACGACGCCGCGAGACCCCCGCTCGCTGGACCCCGAACCAGTCTAAACCCTTCGTGTCTTCCCTTGCGCACCATCCGGCCAAAAACGCGCAACCCCCGTGAAAGCCGCCTAGAGGGGGTGAATAGGCGAACCTAAAATTTTCTGCGAAACAACACTAGGACGAGAACGTCAAATACCGGAACTTCCGGTAGGGTACCGGAACTTCGGTGCAGGGTGATAAATGCTGAATTAAACCCTACACAATTCTAGTGTTTGCAAGAACGGAAGGAACAACCCTATGCAATTCTAGGAATTTAAAGGCACAACGGAAAACTAACAAGCAACCTAGTAAATAAACAACAACGCGTAAGTAAAAGGGAGAGAGCACAAGAGACACGGATTTTTCACCGAAGTTCAAGCCCACCAAGGACTCTACGTCTCCGTTGAGAAAGTCCACCAAGGACCGGGTTTCTCTCAACCCTATTTCTCCCTCAAGTCACCACCAAGGTTGAGCTTGAGTTTTCCACTATCAATGTCCCTTCCGGACGGGCAATACAAACTTCTCGGGCGTCACCACACAAGTTGGGAGCTCACGAGCACGCCTAGCCGTCTAGGAGCTCAAAGCTCCAATAGTAACAAATCCAAATCACAAGCTTGACGGGAGTGAAGATGCTCAAGAATGGAATCAAGTCTCTCAAACACTTGCTCAAAGTCTCTCACTCAAATCCTAGTTCAAGGATGGAATTTTTGCTTTTGGAGAGGATTTGGAGTAGATGGAGTGAAGCTCAAGTGTGTATTGGTTCGGAGTTGTTGCAAGAGTGAGTGAATGGAGAGGGGGTGTGGCTTATATACCACAGCCCAAAAAGAGCCGTTGGCCTGTCTGAAAACTCCGCACCGGAACTTCCGATAGCGTATCGGAACTTCCGGTATGGTTCGAATTAGGGTTAGATCTGGACTTTCGGCCCGCACCGGAACTTCGGTGGAGTACCGGAGCTTCCGGTACGTGGGTTTAGGGTTGGAAAAACTGGACCGCACCGGAGCTTTCGGTGCCGTATCGGAACTTCCGGTATGGCATTCCGGTTTCAGAGAGCTCAAAGCTCGTCTGTTAGCCTACCGGAACTTCCGGTACGGGGACCGGAACTTCCGGTGTGGCCTTACCCGAGAGCAAAACTCTCGTAAGCCTACCGGAACGTCCGGTACCAGGGATCGGAACTTCCGGTATGGCCTTACCCGAGAGCAAAACTCTCTGTAAGCCTACCGGAACTTCCGGTACCGGGGACCGGAACTTCCGGTATGGCCTTACCCGAGAGCAAAACTCTCCGTAAGCCTACCGGAACTTCCGGTACCACACCGGAGCTTCCGATGGGTTCGAAAGAATGGGTTTGGAGGGGATTTCTTGAGTTTGTGAGCATCTCCATTCTAAGCCACGTTTGTGATTTGCATCCCTCTTTATAGTACGGCATCCCTATGACTCAAAGCAAAGAAATAAAGTGAGGCACAAGCTTTGAGATAGGTCTTTTCCAAATTATCCATTTATTCCATTTTGCAATTCTTTTCTCCTTTTTGATTGTGCTTGCTAGACTTTCATGTGCTTTGGATATTCACTACACACATTCTCATGAAAGCATTAGTTCCAAATTTAATTGTATTGATATCAATCATCCAAAATAAAATGAGGGGCCTAGATGCACTTTCACCCCGGGACAAATTCTATCGCCGGTGGTTCGAACACCGACACAACATATCATCATCTTTTGGCTGCAATACGCAGATGGACTTTTGCTAAGGAAAGTGTTCTTGATCTATGTCTCATATAGAGTAGCTTGCTAGATGTAGAAGAGGGAGAAATACTTTAGTAAACATAGAGGCATGTGCCCACCCTAGCTTTTCTATTAATTATGGATAATATAAATATTGAATCTCTTATTGTAATATTAAACATGTCAGACTAGTTGTAAATATATTGTCAAATCATAAATTGAAGTACAGAAACATCAAATTCTGGCAAATTCATGAAATTCTGTTAAATTTGACGAATTTGTCAAAATTTGATGTTTCTGAACTTCAATTTATGATTTGATAATATGTTTACAACTAATATGACAAGTTTAGTAGTATAGTTATAGATTCATATTTATATATAACTATAATTAATAAAAAAAGCTAGGGTGAGCACATGCCACTATGCCCACAAAAGTCATTCTCATGTAGAGAGCCAGAGAGGCAATCAGGAAAACTTCTCATTATAATACTACTAACCCTCACATAAATGTGTATACATCACAGAATCTTCATATGCCAGCAAAATAAGAATAAACTATAGACAAATGGCCCTTTTATTTAACTAGCTAATTATGTTGCAGTATGTATACATGAGTTTATTTAAATGGAAGTGGGGCTTGCCCTCGTTTCAAAAAAAAATGTATACATGAGTTTATGACATGAGAGATTATGTCGATCTAGTTCTTGCATGGTCAGTTCAACTAATTCTTTCTACTGTAGTTTGTTTGGTGAATCTTCACATGCTTTTAGAACTAACTGGAATGTGATTGTAACTGTAGCTTGTTTAAATAATGTAGTTCAAGTGCAATACAATTGTTTTAGAACAGTTTTTTGCATTTCAGATGTACAACCTCAGCTCAGGAAGAGCACACTACTGGAAGTGCTAGTATACAAGTTGCTTGTGGAATATCGTCGGAATGATATCTTGTCACTTTTTCAATTGCATAACAATTACATTTGCTTGTGTTTAGATCAATGTAACCTGCAAGTATAAACTGTGTAACTGTAGTTTTAGTACTTGCTGTTTGTATCAAGAATACTAGCGCTTACTGGCCTAAATATTGAAGTGCTACCTGTAACGTTGTTGAAATATTTGCTTGTCAATTCAGTTTCAATTGTTAGTTCAGTTTGAATACTGATTTGAGATTCGCCCGAAATCAATCATCTGTGGCCGAACAACATATTTTCAAGTCTGTAGTAACCTGTCTTACAAGCCTAGCACTAATAGTTCCTTAATGCCTCAAGTTTTAGAAATCTAAAGATCTTTTGTTGTAAGCATCTATTCTCCAGGACTTCCATTTCAAACAAAAGATTGATTCCTATTTTATTTGAGCGTTTCAGGTGCAGGAGCTCAGATCGGGAACTTGAAGTGCTTTGTATGAGCTGCATGAGGAATATCATTTAGACGATGGAGCGTCTTTTTTTTCATTGACTACCATTTCTATATGCTTGCTTGGATCGTTGTAATTTATGGTACAACTACGAACTGTCAAGTGAATGCATTTCTTGGTTAATATCAATCAAACTTTGTAAACTAGGTACTGCAGTGCTTGGGCTTATGGTGTTGTAGTCATTTTTCTGAATTATGTTACTATACTGTTTAAATTAAGTTTCTATGAGGTTTGTCAAATTTAAGTTTGGATGCTTGTCTTAGTTCTGTGGTGATTATTTCTAAATTCCGTCTTGTATATTTTATTTATATCTAACTCCATATCGCGGAAAGAAATCGAGCCCTGTGGTTAACTCCGCGTTCTCGGCCGTAGATTTGTTTCCATACACGTTTTTAGCCGGCCGATGCATTCATTCGGTTTCACGCACGTTTCCTCGGTGCCGTCAGCCTTCGCGTGCGCCTCACGCGCTGCTTCATATTGCGTTGACTCCACGCCCGAGGCGACGTCGTTTCCAGCGGGCCGTGGCCCGGCCCGGATCAGCGCGGCTGTTCCCTTCACACAGAACCTCCCTGTGGCTGGGCCATCCTCAGACCTGGACGAAAATCGAGCTCTGTGGTTTATTTGAGATTTTTAACCGTACGATGAATTTGTTCGCAAAAAATTCACCGCCCGATCTAATTTCTTCGGTTTGCGTGGCCTTGACGCGAAGTCACTTGCTTTTCGCGCTACGCCGGGGCTGCGTCAGGGCAACGCAAAGTCGCGACGAGTTCCACGGCCGTCCTCAGCTCTGGACGAAATCGCGGCTTCGTCGTTCGTCGCCTCTCTCTCCACCGCACCAGCACCGCCCGTCCCTCACCTCTCTTTTTTTCAATCCCGACCTCTGCCGCCTCGAGCTCACTCAAAGTCCTTTGCCGTGTCCCCTGACGACCTCCTTGACTCCCTTCTCCCTCAACAACTCGTGGAATATCACCAATCCAAGCAGATTCCCCTGGATCCGAGACGGTGGTGCTCCGCCGTCGATGATCCTCTCCCCCCTTGCGTAATGGTGATTCTTCTTACCATGTCCTCACGTTGCTCCGGCCATGACCTCTCATGGAGGTTGAAAGATCATGGAAACTCGTCCTCTAATGTTTGTGTTCAATCCTGTCTGCAGCTCTTCGATTATGCTCCATCATTAAAATGATTTATCTATTGTGATCAAGGTAATTTGTGTCAATCGTGTTCATAGTTCAACACTATCAGTGAATGTCCAAAAAAATCAATATTTTTGTGATGCTGTATTCCTAGGTCAATCTTGAGCGTATAGGATATAATTAGTTTCTATACGACTGATTTATCTATACTGACCAAAATGGTTTCTATTTTGTCCATCTGTGCTATGGTTGTTATGAAGCCCCGTAACCCTTTCCATTCAGGAAAAAAATACACAACACCAATGTTGTGACTAGCCTTCCTCTTTTTCTTGAAATACTTGGCTTTTGTGCTAACACTTTCAAGAAGATGTAATTAGTAATTTATAGATTCATTTTAACTTGCTAAAGGTAAATTTATATGGTTATTTGTGCCTTATTGAACGTTTGAACCAGTACAAGATGCATTAACTATTGGATTGACGCCTTATGAATAAGAAGGTAAGCTCCATATGTTTTAATCTCTTCATAGTCATTATAAATTATGATTAATCTAATGTGCCGCATTCCTGTTTTTTATCAGTGGTATACTAGCTGCAATTGAGACTTTTGTCACCACATGAGGTATAAAGTTGAATGTCGTTACATTGGTCTGTTTACTCAACCTCATAAATGTATATGCTGGGCACTCTTCTTGTGTCAGGTATTTTGAAGTAACTTCCCAGTCTTTTGGAGCACTAAGAGAGTCAAATATTTTGATCCTACAGATATTTCACTTTGTTGCCTTTGGTCTGTTCTGTTTGGAGGTAAACCATTTTCCTAACAAATCGACTACTGCCTCCTGATTTTCAATTCTATTGCATTCGTTGATAAACTTGTGGAACAAAAAGACTGACATGGTCCTTAGGACTTTCTATATTTAATGGTCATTGGTAGCATATAAGACCTGATAAAGCTTTAGTCTATGTATATATCTGATTCTGTATTAATTTTGGCAGAATGACTAACTATTTTGAGACCTGGAATACTTAGTCATTTCCGGTCACACTTTCTGTTCCCAATTCAAGTGATGTCTTCTTATTAAAGAAACTTTCAGAAAGTTTTGGTTCCTTTCTTATGTTTTGTGTAAATTGATATCTTGGCATACCTGTTTGTTATAGCTCTGCCCATGTAACTTTGGTCAAAAAGAAATCATTGAGTTGAGCTGGAGAGCATTGGGGCATTTTTCCTATGTTGATTGCGTTGATTTTGGATTTTTTGGGTCTAATGCAATAAATTGCTCTTCTCATTTTTTCCCGTCTATATTGAACATTGTTTCCGACCTTGGTTTTACCAGGGTCAGTTTCCCTTTTCCCTAAATTGTTCTTCAATTCTACATTAAAGATGCCCTCCGCGGATTTTATGGTCATTTTACAGATTACCGTTATTTATGCTTGGTTTTCGCTGTTTTTATAACATACCATATTTGTGCTGGATTTTCTTTAGGGCCAGTTCAGTCTGGGATATGAGAGAGGTCCTTCTGTAGCTATCCCATCTTTTAAGTTTAATAGGTGCTCAATTCTGCAGCTTTATTCATTCCTGTCCACATTGATTCCCATGCTTCTATTTTAATTACCAAAATGTTGTTTTGAATTTACTACACAATCAATTAATCCACAAAACAGTACACAATCGAAGTATCTACAAAAAGACATTGCTCATGTTCAAAGGATCAAAGATTAAAAAAGATATAATTACAGTTCACAAGACTACCATTTATTTGTATATCCTTTTGTAGCATTCACTGGTGTTTGATAGATTTAAGTGATATTATTCATTGCATTGGTTTCCTTTAACTGGATGTGTCTCAGTCACTCAGTAAAATGAATGTGGCTAATTTTCTACATACATCTTTTATATCTAAGTGATATCATTTACTGTAGCGGTTTTCAGAGTCATGTTTATTTCCAGCTGGTTGCAATCATAATTGTGAGCTATAATATCAAATTCTGCTAATTTACTTTGATCATAGGTCACCAGACGGTATCAGAGTTTGTTCTAAAGAAAAGCATCAAGTAGATTTACATGATTTTGAAATGTTTATGTGAGATCAATTCTTTTATTAGCCTGGCTTTACTTGGCCTCAAGCTAGGCCAGTGATTCACAAAGACGGCACAAGTGAGTTCTTTGCATTGTTCGCTGTCTTGGATTGCATCGATGAGGTTTCGTCTTCCTGAAACCTTGATAGTTGTGTGAAAACATTATCCTACAGAGAAAAAACAAGGTGCAACCCAAAACTACGGTAGTAGAGTGAACACATTTTCAGTTCATGAACTCACGTGCTTAATGTGGGGCACCCAAAACTGTTATTACTTAGCATACCATTGCATGAACTCACATGTGTGACAACCTTAGAGTGAACACATTCTCAGTTCATGTACTCACGTGCTCAAGGTGGGGCACCCAAAACTGTTATTACTTGGCATACCGTTGTATGAACTCACATACATGACAACCTTATGACATACTTTTACCAACTCCAATCATTATTGATTGTTCATTGATCCATGATAATCAACTTCTTATCAATATTTAATGTATCTGTCAAAGTTTGTTCACATTGTCAGAGTTTAATTATTTGGCCTGAAAATTGAATCAACCTGATGTCGGACTTTGATTTTTACGCAGCTTCTATATCTTAGCATCGGGAGGTCTTTGTTCTTGGTCGGAATCTTGGAAAGTGGCTATCAGACATGCAGTTGTTCAAATTAAATGCTATGCAGTGGACTATGGCAAAATTGTAGTTTCATTCCATTACTGGTCGCGATAGCAAGGCAACAACAATATGATTTTGTATTAAATTATAGGTGTCAACACCAATTAGTTACTTCGTTTATGTGGTTCTTAATGAAGAATTGTAGAATATTCCATCCCCATTCCAATGTATGACCTGTATAAAATTCACTCATTGCTTCAACAAGCCAAGAGATGAGATCATTAAGTAAACTTGCATTTTTTTACTTCTTGAAAATAGGTTGTCTCCTTGGGATTTATTAATAACGAATTATAATTTCACTTCACACTTATGTGATGCGCTACATGGCTACTGCAATATAAATGGACACCACAAAACCAGCATAAACATGCAGTTCTCACACACAACTCAATGCGCACATGCATGAGTGGGCGCGGCGTTAGCGCGCCCCACTTCCTAGGGTTACTAACCGGTCGGAATAAATCAGACTTTACCGAACAGTGTAGTGATGTCTGCTGGAATGAAAACCACTTGATTTAGCAAAACCAACCGGTTGAGTGAGTCAGCCGAATTTACCGAATCCGGCTGCAGAACCTTTCTAAACCTAGTTTGGTTCAGCTAGAACCGAACGGGGCCTTACTCAGCATGGTGTTGTAAGATTCTTTGGAATGCCAATGGTGTAGTGTAGTGTAGTGTGTCTATTACTTGCAGCCCGGGATATGGAGATGTACTTTTCCTGGAATTTGAAATGGAAGGAAGCACAAGCCAAGTCGCAGAAGCACGTGTGTATTCCACGTGCAAGAGGCGTGCCGGGTCGCGGACGGTAAGAACCATGCGTGCAGTGGCAAGAGCAAGATGCCTTTGCTGTCGGTGGGTGCAATGCAAGAGTGGGTTGGGTCAGCACGCCTGATTCAACAGCTGCCCCCCCCCCTCCCCCCGGTTCAAATCGTCTGCATTCATTCACAAACTGCAGAGAAGCTACAGGAATTCGTGAGGGGCACAGTGTTCTAATACCATGAACAGTGCCGAATCACCGTGGCTACAGTCCATCCTCTCATTTTCATGTGCTCTTATTTTTTTTATCATGTTAATGTAGCTTTTTATTTGGTGCGTTTATTTTCGATCTGACGGTCAAAAGAGTGGCCTAATGCCAAATACAGTACCTCTCCCCCCTCTGCTCGTTCGTGCTCACTCACCTGCTTTCGACCAATGTCCTGATTCCCGGCTCAGCTGACTCGTCCCATCAGGTCAATGCGCGTGCTTCAGTCCGGGCTTTAGATTCAGAGGTACGGTACATGGGCCCTGCCTGCTCCTCACCGCTGCCATGCCCGCATGTAAACCTGGGGTGTGTTCGTTTTGGATCTAAATATTATAGCTGTCACGTTAAAAAGAATATTTATTATTTAATAGTATTAAATAAAGTTTAATTATAAAATAAATTACAGGCTCCTAGATTAATTTACGAGACGAATCTAATGAGGTTAATTAAGTCGTAATTAGAAGACGGTTACTGTAGCATCACTTTAGCAAAATATAGATTAATTAAGCTCATTAGATTCATCTCGAAAATTAGCACCAATCTATCAATAGGGTTTTGTCATTAAGTTGATCGAAATATTCATAAATAATAAGATTCTATTTGATATGACGAGTGCTAAATTTTAGAGGGGAGGAAACGAACACACCCCTGTTTTGCGGAAGAGATACATATAACACTACTTGTACTTTCTTCTTATATACTCCCTCCGTCCAAGAATATAAGAATTTATTGACTTTTATCTGTTCTGTTTAACCATTTGTTATATTTAAAATATTTACACGGATACAAAAATTAATACTTAATATTTAAAATATATCCAATATTAATACAAATTGTAAGAAAATAAATAACATTTTAATAAACTGATACCTGAAAGTTAACAAATGCTTCATTCTTGGACAGAGTAAGTATTTATTATTCTATCAAACCTGTTTATTTTGTTTACGAGTGAATATTATAGAATAAACAGATCAACCGACTTCAAAAAACTACTTAGGGTGTGTTCGTTTCCTCCCTCTAAAATTTAGCACTGTCACATCAAAGAGAATCTTATTATTTATGAATATTTCAATCAACTTAATGATAAAATCCTATTGACAGATTGGTGCTAATTTTCGAGATGAATCTAATAAGCTTAATTAATCTATATTTTGCTAAAGTGATGCTACAAGTAACCGTCTTCTAATCACGACTTAATTAACCTCATTAGATTCGTCTCGTAAATTAGTATAGGGGCCTGTAATTTGTTTTATAATTAAACTTTATTTAATATTCTTAAATAATAAGATTCTTTTTGACGTGACAGTTCTAAAATTTAGACCCCAGGAAACGAACACACCCTATGTACACTCACAAGCACTATAAGTTATGTTTTGCTACTTCTCATGAGCATTTTTGTTATATTACTGTTTGTTAATCGAAACATACATGCGCTAAATGTTACCGTTCCCAGCTAATCCATCCCTCGCTACTTAACCCACATCCGAATCCCAGTGCCCGGCCGGTCAGCCTGGTAACCACACCACGCTAGTGTGCCATCACAGTGCTCTTGAGCTTGCTTTGGAGTAGATGACCCCAACCATCAGGTTCCTCTGACATCATGTAGTCAGTATTATATGCCTATTTTACTCTTCACAAAACGAGATGGAGTATTTTAATTTGTTCGGCCTTCAGTTTCCACTTTCCAGGCCCGCTGTATCATCACATCAAGTCCATCTATGGGCCGCATCTAATGAATTTTTTTTCCTACGTCTGGTGTGGGCCTCCACCCAGCGGCGACAAAAAAGGACTGCATGAACAGCTGGGATGATGGGCCCTCAATATATAAAAAGATAATAAAGGAATTAGTAACTGAAAAAGGCGGGAAGGAAAGACGGAATAAAGAGCCAACTTGGCACTGGAATCATGGAGCTCGCCGTTTTTCAAATATCCTGTCCCTCGCTGCTTTTGGCTGGGGCTTCTCTCATGTACATCGTGATAAAACCGGACATAGTGACGTTAAATTCTCTGCTACTATGTCGAATCAAACGAAATCACTAGGGGATAATCGAGTGTACAGTTCTTTTGTATCTTCACTAGTAAAGGTGTGTTCGTTTCCTGTCCTCTGAAATTCTCTGCTACGATGTCGAATATAATCAAACGAAATCAATAGGGGATAATCGAGTGTACAGTTCTTTTGTATCTTCACTAGTAAAGGTGTGTTCGTTTCCTGTCCTCTGAAATTCTCTGCTACGATATCGAATATAATCAAACGAAATCAATAGGGGCTAATCGAGTGTACAGTTCTCTTGTATCTTCACTAGTAAGAATTTGGGATGTAACAATTACCATTGTACGCATGTCAATATTGATTTGTTTTTTTTATATAGCCATGTCAATCTTCACTTGGGCACAGGTAGCAAGAAGAACGCTCACGAATTCGTAACAAAAAAAAACGCGGACCCCTAACAAATGTGGAAATCAAACCACCGGCACCGATTGTGAGCCTACATTGTGTGCGGCCGACTAGCTTCCCCTGTTCACATTGACCACGGAATGGATTACCAATTTTGCGTGCTGCTGCCTTGGCCGGTGGATTACGTGCGCCTTTAAATTATTGTGCTGATCCACGTATTCTGAGAGCTAAATTGCAACCATAGCTGATGGAAACGCAATGCCAATGGACGACAGCAATGTCTTGGCTTGCTGGATGTGACGAGACGTAGGTTTAGGTACAGAAGCAGAGGACACGGCATGAGAGATGTTGGCGTTCAAATAATTTTCAAACCGTCACGTCCGCACGAGCACTGGCGCAATCTTAGTGTGAACTGTGAAGTGCTAGCTCGATCATCATCCATGCACGGGTTTCGGTCTGTTTGCTTCAAACTCATATTTTGTCACATCTAACATTAGTTTTAGAGTAAATTTCATAAAACCCCGGGTTTGTGGTTCTTTTGTCACAAAACTCCGGATATTATGACTTGTGTCACATAACCACAGGCTTTATGGTTATATTGTTTCACAAAATCTCATCTCTATCAAGAATTGACTACGAATATAATTTATGGATTCTAACTTTTTCTTGCATGACATATGTGTTCTGATTGAATTAATCAACAAAATCATCAAGTTGAATATATGACAAATTTATCTTCTCACATGAAAGTTAGATATCACTCTAATATTCATACTACTTTGATAGGGGTGGAGTTATATGAAACAATATGACCAAAAAACCTGGGGTTATATGACAGCGACCGTAATACCCGAGATTTTGCGACACAACAACCATAAAACCTGGGGTGTTATGAAATTTACTCTTAGTTTTAGTATGGTTATTATAAAAAAAGTGTGGTATATAAATTTAGTGCCGTATTGATGACAAGTCTATGATACGTGGAATAAGAGACAAAGACTCGTGTGGACAGTGTGGTAATGAACCAAGCAACCCTGGCCCTATAGACCAAGAAAGTTAAATGAAATGACTGGGTGGTTAATTTGGTAGGTGGATAATTTTTTAAAGAAACAACATTTTGTTAGGATGTTTCTCAAGACCTAAGCGCCGTCACATGGCCATTTTCTAGTTACACATTTTGTGGCATGGATAACACACATTGCGTTAATTTTTTTATAATGAGAAATATATTCACTCATCCAATCTTGTGGGAAAAATAAGGGGTTTACATATGATACTAGTAGGCTAGGAAGCGTGCATTTTATTAGTGCGTCAATGGTGATGTTGGTAAGGGATAAGGGCAACAATGGAAATAAAAGTCATGGGCTAAAGAAAGTAGGAGAAGAAGTCCAAAATCTTCCTCTTCCGGCAATGTCGGAAAATATGATCAAAACATAGGATTACTAATGCACTAGGACTAGGGAAATAACTAAGTTCCCTTTCGAATGCATAATTGTAGAAATGTAGGAATAGAGAAAAAAAAACATAGGACTATTAGAATTAGATGTCAATTGTAATCGTATAAGAATAAAAAACGCATAAAAACTTCATACAAATCATTTGGATCGAGCGTAGGGAAAACACATGAATTAGAAAGAGACACTCAAAGGAATTTAACATAAAGCTAGATATCATATTAGAATTCCTCCAAAATTTAATGAAGCAAGCTACCATATAGGAATTTAGATGTCTTAATCTTATGTTTGAAAGGACTCTTTGTCGGAATATTTTTTTTTGCAGGATTCAAATCGTATAAATTCCTTCATTATGACCGCTACAACTTAAACTCAAAATCTCTTGCTCGATATCAAGTTAAGTTGCTATGGACTAATAACCCAAAAAGTTTAAGCTGATGAATAAGGGTCGATAATTCGTTTATGATTCAACAAGTTTATTACCTAAATTTTCTATGTCTAAATCTCAAACAAATTTTAGGTCTCTGATTTTACTTGGAGATGTTCTATTGGAAATAACAAAAGTAATACTCCTATTATGAAAATATTGTCGTTAGGCCAGCAAAATTAATTCGAATAAATCAGTGAGAATATTTTAAGCACAGAGGACTAATTAATACTACATCACTAGACAGTGAGAATACAAAGTAGTACTAGCTGCAGCTGCAGGCGAGAAGGTCGGCAATTAGCTCCCAGATCTTCCAACCTCGCACGCGCGGGCGCCGCATTATTACCTCACAGCAGCAGCGTGTAGGGGCCAAGATGGCACGGCATGGTTGGCAAATTGTTGCCGGATCTTCGAACCTTGCACGCGCCGCACCGCGGTGCGGCAGTATTTGGGGGGCGGCCGTCCCGGCCGAGTGGATCTCTTGAGCATGGCGCCGTGTCTCCCGCCGCTGCATCCCACATTCTCACTGTAGCGCGCATGTGAGCGCCGGCGGGCCAGACGCTGTAGCAGCCGCGACGCCGGAGACAAGCTAGGCAATGGGCGCCGCTAGCTAGGCTCCAGACATAGACAGCCGGTGGAGAAAAGCGCACGGCATGTGTGGTGGTCGCATGGCTTGGATGGAACACAGATTCGGGTGCCCCAGCAACGCTCGCTTTGCTTGGGATTATGAGATCCCTTCCATCCCTCCCGTTCTGCCTGCCCCCGAACCCGAATGGAGGTCATGTGCTCGGCGCCCTTTCCATTTCCCGGCCAATATACGTTGCCCTTTTTTGGCGGTGACGAATGAATCGACCAAGTGGTGGGAATGTGCTTGTGCGTGCGCATTCCAGATCTGGATCACGAACGGGGCGGAGCATGTACGTACTTTGGACCATTGTCGTCAGACACGCTGCGATCCAATGTTGTCGGGACAACATGTGTCCCGGCCATCGTCGTCATCGCCGAAATTGCAAATGCGAGCAGTGTCGGAATCGGAACGGAATGCCTCGTGCTACGTTCGCAGAAGTTCATTCCTCGGTAGGTAGTAAATACATAGATGATCTTGATTGATAGTTGGTACTAAACCGATACATACATAGTACGCAAAAGCGCTGGCGGCGCGGTCGTCACGACCGTTGGCGCGAGAGGTAGACCCGGCACTGTATGACGGTGTGGCCGACCTTGAACCCGGGCGCGACGGTGAACCCGACGGCGAGGTCGCCGGCGCAGCCCTCGTCGGCGACGCTCTCCATGTACACCTCGGAGAAGCGCGAGCCGGGGCGCGCCTGGAACACCGACGCCGCGCCGGGCTCGAACGCGTGGAACAGCCGGTGCAGCAGCCACACGCGCCGCGCCATCTCCGCGAACGCGCCGAACCACGCCGTGCGCGGGAACACCCCGTTCGCCGCGCGCTGCTCCGCCCGCCCGCCGAACAGGCCGGCCTCCATCCGCTCGTGCACCACCGACAGGTACCGCTCCCGCACGAACTCCCGGAGCGGGGCCCACCGCTCCGAGCCTCCGCCGGCGTCGAGGAAGGTCGCCGCCGGCGCCGACCGCAGCTCCGTGAACTCCTCGAAGAACGCGCGGCGGTCGCCGCCCCGGCCGGCGCCGTTCAGCCCGAAGTCCTTCCGGTGGAAGCCGGCGAACATCTTGAGCGCGACGTAGGACTCGAGCGCGAACCTGGCGTCGCTCGGGTGGCCCAGCTCGGCGCCCGGGTGCACGGCGGCCGCCGCGGCGAGCGGGTCCCACCCGGCGGGCCCCATGGCGTCGAGCATTGCCCTGGCGAAGGCGCGGACGGGCTTGGCGGCGTGGCGCAGCGCGGTGAGGAGGTGCGTCGCGTTGAGCCCCGACAGGTGGAGCCCGTCGAGCGGGCCCGGGCGGGCGCGCTCCTCGGCCTCCAGGGCCGCGCGGAGCTCGGCGGCGAGCCTGTCCTTGTCGGCGTCGCGCGCGCGGAGCTCGGCCTCCAGCTTCCGCGCGGTGACCTCGTAGGTGCGGATCAGGTGGCGCTGCTCGTCGGCCTGCGACGCCAGCGGGGACGCCGCGGCGGCCGCGGCGGCCGCGGCGGCGGGGTCGCGCGCGTACCGCCGCTTCAGATCCGACAGCCGCGTCAGCTCCGCCACCACGCCGGCGTCCGCCGCCTGGATCGCCGCCGCGTCGTAGGGGTGCTGCGCCACCTGCATCCGCGCGTACGCCGCCTTCACCGCCGACGCGCCCGCGAACAGGCTCGCCGCCAGCGCGTGCCGCGCCAGCTCCGCCTGCTCCAGCGCCTTCTTCTTCTCCTTCTCCGCCGCCGCCGCCGCCGTGCTCCGGAACAGCGCGTCGAACGAGTAGGCGGCGGCCAGGTTGCCCGATAGCTTCAGCTTGCTCAGCGAGTTCATGGAGTTGTCCAGGGACTGGTCGAACTCGTCGCCGGCCACGGAGTAGGCCATCTCCGCGCCCGACGGCGTGCGCTTGCGCCGGAGGAGCCGGGCCAGCCGCCGCCCAATGCCTCCCGTCTTCGGCTGCGGCGGCACCGTCGGCAGCATCGTCTCCATTGCTTGCTTAGCTCTGCCTCTCGGAGTTCCCTCTGAGTCTGAGAGCACAAGCTCTCACTCACTCACTACAAAGCAGAGAGGCTCAGCTATGCTTGGCTGTGTGGAGTGACAAGGGAGGGAAAAGGAGGGAATGGAATGGAGTAGATACATTAATTAGTGGAATAATTACACGGGGTGGTATGCCATGCAGGTATGGCACACTGCCATATAATACTAGATTACTAGTACTAACCAGCACCAGAATAATTAAGAGGATGCAGCGCGTACCGTGTCGTGATTAATCAAGTGGCCTGAGGTACGCAACACAACACAGAGAGGAGAGGTTTTTCTGCCTTGTTTAATGCCGGGTTTTGCTTAGGAGGGAGGCACACCGCCACGATTATTCCCCTACTAGGCTGCATTTTTTCGCTTTGACAGAACATTGGATTCGGATGCCTGATTTGTGATTTGATGGATGCCAATCAAGAAAACCTTCTGGGAATTCTTTAAGGTTTCAAAGTACTTATTCCTTGTGAATTGAAAACACCACAGGGAGGCAACTACTAGTTGCTTTCTATAGTGGAATCCAACGGAAATGTTTCCTGCATGGAACTAATCTCATCTTACACAGAAGCCCAACCTAGGCGAGAGCGGAAAACCTCCTACTCCCGGATTATACTTACTGTACAAAAAAAAAGAAGGCATTTTCGTCATCCAACAAAAAGTCAAGTGACCAGTACGCAGTACACACAGTACGACCCCGCAACACCCAACAGCCAAACGGCCGAATCATGATCAAAGCTAGTACTAGCAAATTGAACAAACACATTCATTCGGAATGATTTGAAATCAATGGCCTGGGGCCTGCCTGTCAGGTTCTGCTTTGCGTGCAACAGGCAAGCAAACAGGGGTCGTGTCTTCCTCAACGGGTCATTATTCACAGCACCATGACCATCATGCTTAAAGATCAAGGAATCTAATTGGGAAATAGCGTCGCTTCATCTAATCGCTCACTTGTTCCTGCGATGTAGGAGCTTCGGAGTTAGGAATTTGTTTAAGGTAAGAATGTTTATACGCAGCTGTTGTAGTTGCATATGGCAAGCTTTTGCTTTGAGGGTCGAGCTCAATACATCACCATCTATTGGAATAACATGTGAGTTGTTACCAATGTAGTACTGATAGACAAAACGCACAAACGATGGTGAGTTAGCAGTTTCATTTATGCTTTTGGTTGGTTGAAAATTATATTCAAAATTATCCAGTGACATTGACCATCGCTTTCAATCGTTCAACATATTTCATCATGGTGTGCCTTCCTCATGTGCTCACAAAAATTAAAAGTAGCTTTGATTCATTTTAAAATGCAATTCATTTTTTGTTCAAAGAATGGGAGGGTGTTTCATAGGCACTTGAAACCCTAGTAATGAGAGGGTGAAATATAAATTGCCATTCAAATATGGTTGCATTCAACTTTCTTTTCCTGATGAAATTTAATACAGTCAAATACTGAAAAAGTTCGCTAGCTGGTTACTCACCTATCGTACTTTTCATCCACATCAATTCAAGGATATCCCATAAAAGGAGAATACTAACAATGTTGTATGATAAGCAAGACAGAGCACACCTTGGCTTTTGTACATGATCAGCACCAAACAAAGACAACAATGTCGATAGCGATTGTTGGCTCCGGAGCTTTGTTGAATATTGATTAGGTCTACCATATAACATGTAAGATACGAGGCACAAAAGTTTGATGTTTGCCCCATTCCCGGGGAGTGTCTCGGTTAGTTTAGTTCCCCCAATGTTCCTACTTCTAAAACTTTATAAAGTAGGCCGACATACCGATGGTAAACTAGTTTAATTAGCCTGGGAACCCACACTATACACGCACACTAGCGCACTTGAGCTCTGTCATTATGAGGCTCCTTCAAAGGCAATGTACAGAAGTTTGTGCTTCCTAGTTTCTAGTTTAAAAAACGAGAAATATTTATGCCAGAAATTGCTTCTGGTTCTAACACTTTTTTCCCCAAGTTTCTGCAAGAAACTAAATGAAGACTAACTAAATGCACCTTTGATTGATGAGCTAAGCTTGTGTACAAGACAACATTATTGGTGCTATTACAAATTGCTATAGCACATTTCAGCCGTTAAGCCAATTGTATTTGCTCAGCTGGCTGGTCAAGGACGGAGCCTAGTATTTGTGTTATATTTGCTACAGCAAGAGATAATTAAGCGAAAACTACAGCAAATAAAACACAAACAAAGTGATCCATAGGATCCGAGCATTCTCCTCGCAAAGAAAATGGAACCGTGATGAGCATTGCTAAACTGCTGGAGGCAGGGAGCCCAAGGTACTCTGATGGGGTCTGACGAATCAGCACCACTAGGATCCTTGGGCTGCAAAGATATGGGTGCATAGAGAATCGGCACTTCGGCAGGCCCCGTACCGACGAGAAAGATGCCTTGGACCCGCATGGCTGTTTATTCCCAGAGCGGGACCCGCCCTTTGACGCATCTCTTTCTCTTCCTTTCTTGGCGCTCTCTCAGCGGGTGCAGAGCAGGACGATCAGAGATCACGTGCATTGCAGCAACGATACTCGCAGGATTGTTTCTCTTTTTTTCATCTTTAACCTCGTCGTTCCTGTTGGATGCTACGAGCTCGTGCGTGCGTGAGACATGCCATCATCATAAAAAGCAAGCCATCCTCAGGAGAAAGAGGGAGTTCTGTCAGTTCAGAATGTTAGATCTAAGGATCTTACATCGAAACTAGATGAACATGCGTAGTAGTAGATCATGTACATACGGGTTCATACACCGAGAGAGAGAGGGAGAGAGGTATAGGCACGGACCGCAGAGCGGCGGAGGGGTAGCCGGGGCCGGAGAGATTCGCGGAGGAGGACCCTTCGCCGTTGTTGGCCATCGGAGCGCCGGTGAGGAAGTCGAGAGCGTAGATCCGGAACGGGGTCGGACGTCGTTGCCGGCGGAGTCCTTCGGGCCTCCAACGGCACCGACCAGGGACGACGGCGGCGTGCGGAGTCGACGTCGTGGATGGCGGCGGCTTCCGTCACCGGCTGCGCGTCCCTCGAGATCGGCTAGGGTTTGTGGGGTGAGGTGGTGGCGGCGAACGGTGAACCTAGGTCATCGTGCCGTGCGGCCCCCACCCCTTATTTATATGCGCGATGTGACAGGGGCCCACCAGCCACTGTATGGCTGGGCGCCCCCGATCGTGGCGCTGTCAAGGGATATGGGCCTTTGGGCCCATACGTGTGGAGATCAACCTAACATTCTCCCCTTGATCTCATGTTATATCATTTCCTTTCATTTTCCATTTCACCACAAAATTTACACATAGAGCATGTTTCATCGTCACGGTCAAACCCGATAGAATCGACAGCCACTACATGCAACTTTGCTTAGAAACGAGACACATTCATTTATCTTTGGGCCTCTAGTCCGGAGATCATAAGGCTTCCTTTAAACCCATGCCGGCTACGTGTTCCTTGAACACGTTGGGAGGTAGCCCTTTCGTGAGCGGATCCGCGAGCATCTTTTCCGTTCTAATATGCTCGAGACTTATAATTTGATCTCGGACTTTATCCTTCACAACATAGTACTTTATGTCAATGTGTTTGGCAGCACCACTTGACTGATTGTTGTGAGCGTACATGACTAGCGGGCTCATTGTCGCGAGTATAACTTTAGTGGCTTTTCAATGTTATCAACCACTCTCAAACCGGGTATGAACTTCTTAAGCCGGTTCACCTGCCCGTAGCCTCATAACATGCTATGAATTCGGCATACATCGTTGACCCCGCGATAACAGTACTGTTTGGAACTTTTCCACGAAATAGCTCCTCCTGCGAGGGTAAACACGTATCCCGATGTTGACTTCGTATTATCTTTTGCAAAATCGGAATCCGAGTAGCCCACTACTTCAAGTGAATCGATCGCCTATATGTCAACATGAGGCCTTTCGTTCCTTGCAAATAACGCAAGACTTTCTTTACCAATTTCCAGTGCTCTATTCCTGGATTACTTTGAAATCTGCCAAGCAACCCGGTGACAAAGGCTAAGTCGGGCGCGTGCACACTTGTGCATACTTGTAGACTTCCAACCGCCGAAGCATACGGAACGGCTTTCATTTCATTGAGCTCAACTTGATTTCGGGGCATTGAAAATCCCCATACTTGTCGCCCTTGACTATAGGAGCAGGTGTAGAGCTACATTTGTGCATATTGAATTTCTTCAATACTTTTTCAATGTACGTCTTTTGGGACGGTCCCAACATGCCTTTTGCTCTATCTCGGTGAATTTCTATGCCCAAAACATATGATGCTTCACCGAGGTCTTTCATGTCAAAATTTGAGGACAAGAATTTCTTTGTCTCATTCGATAGATTAATATCACTACTAGCAAGTAGAATATCATCCACATATAAGACTAGGAAAATAAATCTCCCATTCTTGAACTTTGCATAAATGCAGTTGTCCTCAACATTTTCTTGGAAACCAAATTTCTTTATCGTCCCATCAAACTTCAAGTACCACTTGTCTTGAAGCTTGTTTCGATCCGTAAATGGACCTCTTTAGACGACATCCCATGTTTTCTTTTCCTTCCACGACAAAACCTTTCGGTTGTGCCATGTAGACCCTTTCATCTAGATCCCCGTTTAGGAATGCCGTTTTTACATCCATCCGATGTAACTCTAAGTCATAATGTGCCACCAATGCCATTATAATTCGAAGGAATCCTTACAAGAGACGAGGAGAAAAGTCTCGTTGTAGTCTATCCCTTCTCTTTGCGTGAAGCCTTTAGCCACAAGTCGCGCTTTAAACTTTTCAATATTCCCTCTAGAGTCATATTTGATCTTGTAGACCCATTTACAGCCTCACTGTTTTGGCTCCTTTAGGAATTTCCTCTAAATCCCAAACATCGTTGAGATTCATTGAATTCATTTCATCTTTCATGGCCTCCAACCATTTAGATGCATGTGCGCTGTTCATGGCTTCTTCATATGAGATGGGATCATTCTCCACATGAATATTTTCTGTATTATACAGTTCATAATCAGCACTTATAGCTGATTTTCTTATTCTTTGAGGCCGTCTAGGGACCTCCATGTTTGGCACATTCTCTATTTGAGGCTGATGTGACTCCCCTCATCCGTGGCAACGGGTCCTGTTGGAGCCCGAACGATAGGTTCCTCAATTTCATTTTGTGTTGCCATGGTAGGATCAACAACGGGTGTTGGCTGTGCAATGACAGGCATTGATGGCGCAACAACCGCAGGTAGAGAGAAGAATGGTTCTTGGATCATTGGTGCGGGCACAAAAACCCGTTTCTCCTCAAGATCAATCTCTCGAGCTACCGTGCTCCCCTTCATCATTTCGTCCTCCAAGAAGACCGCATGTCTTGTTTCTACAAACTTTGTGTATCTATCCGCACGGTAGAAACGATAACCTTTGGACTTTTCGGGATAGCCAATAAAATGGCAACTCACTGTTTTTGGTTCCAATTTCCCAAGACTTGGGTTGAACACTTTAGCCTCCGCAGACTCCCCCACACTCGTAGGTGAGCTAGCGATGGCACTCTTCCCGTCCATAATTCATACGGTGTTTTGGGCACCGATTTACTTGGTACTCGATTAAGAATATAAATGGCGGTTTTTAACGCCTCCATCCATAAATTTATCGGTAACGTGGAATAGCTCATCATGCTACGCACCATGTCCATTAATGTGCGATTGCGTCTTTCAGCTACCCCGTTCTGTTGTGGCTCGCCCGGTGTAGAATATCGGGCGACTATGCCATTTTCTTGTAGGAACTTTGCAAAAGGTCCCGGGACTTGTCCATATGGCGTGTGCCGACCGTAGTACTCCCCCACGGTCGGACCGCACTACTTTAATCTTTAAATCATGCTGATTTTCAACTTCAGCTTTGAATATTTTGAATTTATCCAATGCCTCCGAGCGTTCTTTAATTGGATAAATATAACCATAGCGGGAATAATCATCTCGTGAATGTTATGAATGAATCATAACCATCCACACTTGTCACGAGAAAAGGACCACAAATATCCGTGTGTATGATCTCTAATATTCCCATGCTTCGTGTTGCACCTTTCTTAATACTTTTAACGTATTTTCCCTTAATGCACTCAATGCATTGTTCTAAATCCGAGAACTCTAGTTGAAGAAGAATGTCACTCTTGACAAGTCTCTCAATTCTCCCCTCGAAATATGGCCCAATCTACAATGCCATAATTTCGATGAGACGTCAAGAGCTCTCTTTCTTTTCTTTTGTTTAGAGGATGATGATTCTATAGCATTGTCATTAACATTCACATCATCATTCAACACATCATTTGCATCAACATGTGCATCAACATTTGCATCATCATTCACATCACGTATGGAATAAAGCTCATGATATAAGGATAATAAATAAAGTTTGTCTTGCAACATAGCAAGACCAATGCACTTATTATTAAACATGAGTTCACATTTGCCATTACCAAAATGGCAACAATAACCATCATAATCCAAACGCGACACACTTATTAAGTTCCTTTGAAGCGAGGGGACATAAAAAACATTCTTAAGTAAAAGTATAACGCCATCGGCGAGCTCAAGAGGCAAGTCTCCAATGGCTTCCACTTCTACTTCTTCTCCATTGGCAACTCTAATGCTGCCTTCGTTTCTTCCCGTGGTTCTCGTCGAAAGGAACCCCTGCAAAGAATTTGCAACATGAATACTTGCACCAGAATCAATCCACCATGTGGATTTAGAATAATTAACATATAAGCATTCATTTACACAAGTAATTACGTTCTCACCTTTCCTTGCCATGAAGGCCTTAAGGAAGTCGGGACAGTCTTTCTTGTAGTGTCCCTTCTTGTGGCAATGGAGACACTCATCCTTGTCCACTGTCCATCTGCCGTGGCTGCTCGTGGCTGCTTCCCCTTCCCGGATGGACGGTAGTTCTTCTTCTTGTTGTCCTTGACAAAATGGATAGAACCACCATTTGCCTCCCTGATCCTTTCATCCTCCTCGGACACAACTAGCAATCAGCTTGTCAAAGGTCCACTTCTCGGGATTCATGTTGTAGTTGACCACAAAGTTGTTGAAGGGCTTGGGCAAGGACGCCATCACCAAGTGAACAACAAAGTCATCTTTCGGACCCAAGTCCATAGGAATCAGCTTGGAAGCCATGTCCAACATGCGAAGGATGTGATCCCTCATGCCATTGCCGATGTACTTGCTCGATCACCAACTGCTTGATCGGCTGAGTGGCATAAATCTTTGAAGAGCCGGTGAACCGACTCTTGATCCTCTCCGGATACTCGGTGACCGTGTCACAATCTGGGATTGAGCCCAAGATGGAGGGCTCAATTGTGTTCTTCACCACAGCCAAACACTTCTTGTTGGTGGATCTCCACTTATAACTGTTCAAGTCATAAGCGGACCTCACAGGGGCATGGTCCGGCTCCCGCTGCTTGAAGGCAGCAACGGACTCCTCTGCGCCCCTCACAGGGGCGGCAGGCTCCTCCGGACAGGGTGTAGTCAACACCCGGTCCATCTCTCCCAAGCACAAAGGCTAGGTCCAGTCTAGCCTTCCAAGCCCCGTAGTTATCCCCCTTCAACGTCGGGATATCCTTGATGCAGCTCATCAAGGAGGGTCCTGAAAAACAACCATGTAAAGTGAGAACGAGAACATCATGAAATAACCAAAGTATGCATTAAAATCTACATCACCGTTGGGCGAGAAAATAGATATAATGCATAAACCATGAGGATACAACATAATCATCATAACTATGATATTGTAATTAACAACTTTGGTCGAGAAAATCACAATATCACGGAACAGAATTAATGCTACTAAAATTAAAATTCTCACGTTGGTTCGAAATTTAATTTTAGAAAACATCAAAAAACATCATGTATCATCAATACGCAGCGGAAAAACATCATAATCATGTATGAACAGTAGCAAAACATCACTATTTACCCTCTGAAATTTTATCCCGTTGGTTCAAAATTTTTCGGAGATAAAATTATTCCATTATGCAAAAAATTGCATTCAAAAGGACATAAAAATAGTCAAAACTATTTAAACATGCGCTACTTGCTCAAAAGGGTTAAATCTTGGGCCCAATTCATTTTCGGCCCACGCTCACGACGTGGCACATTCATCCCCTTTTTTTTTTTTTTTTTTCAGCCCGCTGCTCACGAGCAGCGCGCTCAACCAAATTCGGCCCATGGCCCTTTCATGCGACCGGAGAAAAACAAAAGGAAAAACAAAAAAAACCGGCCTTTAGGCCCATCGCACGCCGGCTCGGGCCCTTGGCCCGACAGCCGGCCGCTGGGCCGCTATTTCGGCCCAAGCACATGCGAGCCGGCTCCCCCGCCTCCATCCGGACCGTCCGTCCGGATGGACGGCTCTCGCGCGTTTCGGCGGAACAAAACCCGAGCAGCGAGCCCGGAACCCTAACTCCCTCATTCTTTTCCGTCTCCACCCACCGCACCACGGGCGGCGGCGGAGCAACTCCGCTCGCGCGGCGCGCCGGCCATGGCCGCGGCCGGCAGTGAGGGCCGGCTGCTCCGGCGCGCGTGCTCCGGCAGCCGCTCCCCACAACTCTCTCGCCCTCTCCCTTTTCTCTCTTGCTCCACGAGCGGTGCGGCGTGGCCGGACGGCGACCACGACGGCGAGCGAGAAAAGGGGAACACGGCGCCGCCGCGAGGACCCTCGCCGGTGTGCGCGCTCACCCGTGAGTGAGCGCGCCGCCGTCGAGCGTCCTTTGCGACGGTGCGCGTCCTACATCCCGCGCCGGCGAGCGGCCGCGGTTTCTTTCCATCCTCCGACGACCGGAGATGGTACATCGACGGCGAGATCCGGGTAACAACCGATCCGCTCGTCCCATGCTCAAATCTAGGGTTAGGGTTTGCATTGACCGAAAACAAAAACATGATTCGATCTCCTTTCTTCTACTACTACTCTAGTCGATGCGCATAACCAAAGCTCGATACCATTGTTAGATCTAAGGATCTTACATCGAAACTAGATGAACATGCGTAGTAGTAGATCATGTACATACGGGTTCATACACCGGAGAGAGAGGGAGAGAGGTATAGGCACGGACCGGAGGCAGCGGAGGGGTAGCCGGGGCCGGAGAGATTCGCGGAGGAGGACCCTTCGCCGTTGTTGGCCATCGGAGCGCCGGTGAGGAAGTCGAGAGCGTAGATCCGGAACGGGGTCGGACGTCGTTGCCGGCGGAGTCCTTCGGGCCTCCAACGGCATCGACCGAGGGACGACGGCGGCGTGCGGAGTCGACGTCGTGGATGGCGGCGGCTTCCCGTCACCGGCTGCGCGTCCTCGAGATCGGCTAGGGTTTGTGGGGTGAGGTGGTGGCGGCGAACGGTGAACCTAGGTCATCGTGCCGTGCGGCCCCCACCCCCTTATTTATATGCGCGATGTGACGAGGGCCCACCAGCCATCAGTATGGGCTGGGCGCCCCGATCGAGGCGCTGTCAAGGGATATGGGCCTTTGGGCCCATACGTGTGGAGATCAACCTAACACAGAAATCACACAAGTTCAGTGCGTGTTCATCTACAGTTTGGCACCTCCGTCCTCCGGTCACCACCGTCAAAGTTCGTTCTGAGTTCTGACGACGGAATCATCACCGTCGACTTGACTTAGCTGTAGCCGCACAGTTTAAGATACTCCCTCTTTGCAACAAGTTCAGTGAATCCGTGCTGTCGACGCTGTTGCCATGGCCTACCCTTTCCAGAATGAACGTACGTTAACGTTGCCCTTGGAACAGTCTGTTTGAGTTGATACCGAATATAATTCATTTCAAAGTTGGCACTCCTTTGAAACAGATAGAATTTACATGTGACAGAGAGTAAGAATGCTCGAGATGCAAATTACAAAGTTTTAAACATTTCATAACTTTTACCCGCGTTTTCGAAATGACCCTAATGCAAGAGATTGCAGTTTTGGTGGTTATAAATTCGGCTGTCCATTATCGAAACTGCAATCTCATGTCGGGACACGTATTGAGTACTAAGCAAGGACATAGATAAGAGTCACTAAGCTAAATGAAGTAAACAAGTTATTAAACTATCAACAATATTAGATCTTATTCTATGCAACTAATCTCTAGAATTTATCTCGTCAACTTGTGCTAACCCTTTGATTATGTTTATTTCCTAGTTTTCCTATATGCTCGGTATGGCTTGCAACCTATATACTCTAAAGATAAACTCCAACTTAAGGTTCATACTTTGATGAGATGCCAATTTATATACCTCAATAATGATGTTATGAGATAATATGTGTTTTTTAGGCAAATGAGATAATGTGGTGGGATGGGAAAAGGAGGATACATGCAACAAAGCAGCCAGGAGATGGCGAGACAATGGTTTTAGAAAAAAAGATTGTTGACGCCAACAAAGCCCGACCGACAGTGGCAGACTATTTCTAGTGTTAGGGCCATACTGATGTCATTCGTGCTCGACATTGGTAGGCCCATACATAAGAGAGTGGAATGGAGTGATGGAACAGGGCCTCCAAAATCAGGGGGCCCTTGATTAGGCCCAGTTGCCGAGATAGATAAAGGAAGTCAATTAAACTAGGCTACAGTGCCTGGTTGACGAGTCACCGAGACGAAGGGAGCCTGGTAATATGCATGGATCGTCTGCCCAGCCGACGTTGCCCAAAACCATATTAGCCTTTATTCGTTTTCGTGGAATGGATTTTACATGGACGTGTTCTCAAATATAGATTGAGTGGTTTAACCTCTTTCATTTCATCCAGGTCTACTTGTGTTCTATGGGTTAGGATCATGGATTGGTGATAGAACTTGAAGACATGGAATGAGCATGGAATAGGCTGAAATCGGATGTGTTTTCATACTAATTCATACGCAACCGAACGATCATTTCGAGTTGGACTGAACCAGGTTCCACATTCTTCTGTTCCATGTGGTTTGAGCTACGATCCATGTTATTCCATGACAAAACGAACAAGATCTTAGTGCGCGTCATCCTGAGCTGTTCAGTGTAGCGCGCTTCAATATTCATGCGTGAATTGTTATCGCCCATCAGATAGTCGTGACCTTCGTTTTCAGCTTCCCGAGCTTCATGTGGCCACCGCCGGCAGTCTCGTTTGTGTCCACCCCAGGCCCGACCATTTCCTTTCTTCGCCACAACCTATCATTTTCTTTCTCCGCCGTGCAGCCAACGCCCGGCCGTCTTTTTCCCCATTGTGGTCCGAGTCCGGTTGTTCTTCTCGCCGCATCTGCTTTGCTATTTTGAGATTTTTTTCTTCACGGGTGAGCCTTTCCTGCCATGCCCCGCCTCATGCTTCCCTACTCCGGCTTGGAATAACGGATTTTATATCTAGAACAATCAGATTCAAGAGCTCGAACATTCAATGTTCTTGTCTGGAACAATTGCGGAGTGCCTATCATTACAACAATAGTCTCCTTTGGTGTCACATCATATTTTTTTAATAACAGACACTAATAAACACGTTATTACAGTACGCCAAAGATAACGTTATCAGATGCAACATTATTACGATGGTCACTATAATAACGAGGACATATGACATCATAAGAGCTAGACACCATAGTGGGAGGTAAACCAGTAATATTGGCCGATAATGACATCATCACCATTTGTTATTACAAATAACCACTATAATAACGGGCGTAGATGATGTCATCGAGTGTCCGTTATTACAGTGAATCACTACAATAACGGGCGTAGATGATGTCACCTACGTCCGTTATTGCAGTCAACCACTATAATAACACACACTAATGATATTCGTTAGTTATTATAGTATATATTTCATAACTAAAATTTCAAACATGTATATTTTCCTTATATATTGTCAAAATCCATTGATTCTTTTTCCTATATTCCTAGAAAAATTCTTTCTATCATATAGATGCATTTCTAAAAATTAAGACATCACTTTTAATTTCCATATATTATTTTTATTTAAATTCGAAAAATTTTATTAAAATTTTAAAACTTTGCGGGTTAGTAGAATGGCAACTTCATATTCGGCCCACTACTGAAACAACCTAATCTGCTCAAACTCCATGCTCAGTGAGCCAATGATAGCTGGACCCCATGAGCCAATGATAGCTGGACCCCACTCGTCGGTGCCGGTTCATGCACCATAGTTTCAAAAATATAAATAGATGATATAAATGAAAAATTCAAATTTTCTTTAATTTTTTTGCACCTATAAATATTAAATGATCTTTTAACTAAGAATTGGAAGAGAAACTGATAGTAGGAATTTACGACTGCTCTAATTTTAATGGAAAATTTTTAAGTTTTTTTATATATGTGCAATTCCTCAAATACTATAAATAGAAGATTAATTGAGTCGCTTCGAGGTGGGTCCACAACTTTTTTATTTCTTTTACGATCGAGACATGGCTCGGGCGGCCCAATTCACGCAGCGCTTTGCCGGCCCGGGCCCATGCGTGGCTGAATTGAGCCGTTGAATTGGGCGCGTGGGAGGTAGTGACCAGGATCGGTGGGGCCCTCTGAATAAATATTCGTACGGCCAAACCCTAATACCAGCTCTCCTCTGCATCCTCTCTCCCTCAAACCGACGCTTGGGCCTCCTCTCCGCCACCGGTGGGCGAGCTGGCCCTGGGTGTGCTCCGCTGCTGTTGCGTCCACCCTCGATGTGCCGCTGCCAGCTGCCTACCACCACACCTTCCTACCACCACTGATCTAGTCCTCCTCGCGCCGATGGGATGAGCTGGCCCAGATGTGCCGCCACCGCCTCCAACCTCCAGGTGTTGTTGTCATCTCTGTAGGTGGATCAAGTGGGTTAAAGGTTGCAGTTCTGAGGCTCGGAGTTAATGGCATTGTAATAAAACATAGGCACTGCAACCATTTACTTTCATATTTATTAGGTGTTCTCTACTTTTCTATATATATATATATATATATTGTTTTTCTAGAAATATTTTCCATGTAACTAATCCTTATGTGGTTAGATGGTATTGTGGTGGTATTATCAATTTGTGTAAAATGTAATGTTGTAATACTGATGTTTTTATTGTGCTATTAAGTCTCTGTTACATCTAATCTGACAGTAGAGCATATTAGTGTAACATGGACATTTTTTATTTTCATGAAAAAAATCACTGCAATACGAGCATGTTGATGTCATCATGCTGTTATTGAAAATAATCACTGTAATAACAGGCATCATGACATCAATGTGTCCGTTATGTAGCGTCTATTTTCAATTATCTCCTTCATTTCTTTCTCGCTCGTTGCTCCATTCATACAGAGACCTTATTCTCGGATACATAGATTTAAGGAATGAAGGTGCCAAGAGACAGGGGTGTGAATTGGACCTTGTATGAATCTTAGAGATTTCTCTTTCCAAACAAGTCATATCCTCCACCAACTCTAAAATGGTCCTAATTCACAAACTAGTAGGCTAAGACCCTAAAATCTAGTGTCATGCCGCAAGTCAACATATCTCTACTTTAACACAAGTGCGGAATTAAAGACAGAAAGTAAAGAGAGAGTTTAGAGAAAGCTCATGGATTAAAGCCCAAGGTCTTGGAAAGATGGTGCCTTTCCCTACTCTTTGTTGAGCCAATCCCCGCCGGTACCAAGCTCCCCACGCCACTCATTGGAGTGCGAGTCCTGATGTAAATGTTGTGTTTAATCTACAAGTGTTACTTTAACATATGTGTCATTCATCCATCTCAATGGACACTGTGTGTCTATGGAAAATTAGCTTCTCAAGTGTGCACCAATTGGTCATATCGCCCACGAGGAAAACTTTTGTTATATGATCATAATTTACAACTCCAAGGCCTATCTGTTGACTTCAAATTGCCATTCAATATGATGATAACGTTATATATTTCAGCTTTATTTAACATTCCACTCTATATTTATTGAGTGAAAATTCAGCTTCTTTGGTGTAGATATAAAAATTCAGATCACAACAGATCAACAAACAACAAGGCCATACGACAAATTGAATAGCACGCGCAGCAATGCTGCGCGACATTTTCTAGTACTATATTTTAAAGAGGGCCCTTCAACACTTTTTGGCACAGGGCCTCCATAATGTCACGGCCGGCCCTGAACATTGCACTTATCCATATGCTACAGGAGGCTCAGTGAAATATATTTCAGTGACCAAAACACGAAGAAGACTGCATCTTTACTGAGGTCCATATCTCACAAAAGGTGACCAACTAAGGGAAACACGAAAAATGGCTTTTACAGGAGCACTAATTTCTGGTCTTACTTTGTTCCAAGTTTTGAGCATAGTTTGCTCCCAATAAACTGGGCTATCTTTTTGACTGAAATTATAGCTCGTAACGCTAGCACCTACTAAATTACTGCTATAGTTCATGCAAAGTTTCGAAGGATCTCTTTTACTCTTGCTCTCCAACATCTGATATATATAGACGGAAGACCCTGGGCTCCTCCCATCTCCTACACTCATCCTTCTTCAGCAACACACAAAGAACAAGCCAACAACAATGGAGGCTTCACGGAGGAATTTCTCAGCAGCCGTTGTCGTCGCCGTCCTGCTCCTGATGTCCGCTCGTACGTGATATATACGATATATACCGCTAACCTTGTTTTGTATGACGAACTTCCTTTTGTTCGACGCTTACCTTGAGTTGATGCAGATACGGAGCGCGCTCAGGCGGAGACGTGCTACTATTTGAGTGGAACCTTTAGTGGGTTGTGCGAGTGGTCGTCCCAATGCGCAGCTAAGTGCAGAGATGAGCCATCGAACCAGAGGCTGGGCCAACACTACGAAGGCGGCGTGTGTATGGACTTCCCCAGCAGATGCTGGTGCTCCGAGCCGTGCATGAAAAAGAAGCCTTCGGCGGCCTCCAGGCCTCATGGCATCCAGGGCGATGGTGCCAGGGCGCATAACTGAATTGATACCACCATATATACCTGCCATATCTGTTACATGTTTCTCTGGTGTATGGTTGTGCTAAACTGCTAATAATATATGTTGCTGGATTTCTTTTTGAAGGAAACTATGGTAACACATCTCGAGATTGCCTGAACTTTCATTGCCTGGGTCCTACAGAATACCAATCGTCACTTGTTAAAATGACCAACAAGTTTACATGATGACAAATGGAACAAGGAAAGAAAGTAAATGAACTATCCACATCGGTGCTAACTAGAAAACTTACTACTCCATGCATGAAAAAAGATCGTCACTAGATCAGTGGAAGATCTTTCTGAATTCTGAATTCTGACAATAAAAACCATTAACACAAGTTGGATACATGCCCGACCACTCTCATTTTTGGTCCGGCCTCATGAAGGTAAAGAAAAGACAACCTTTTGAGATCGAGAAAATTCAAGTTAGGTACTGGAACTCAAGTACTCCCCTCCGTTTGGAAATTGAAGTCATTGTTAACTTTTCTAGATACGTTTGACCGGGATTCAAAGTTATGCATCTGTTATCGCGTGATTCTGCACTGAAATATATATTACTTTCTTTAACCACTAAACAAGTTATGCAGTCCAAAACTCCCAATACTTTGAAGCATCTTAATATACTATATTGGAGAATTTTCCGGTTCAATAGCATTTTTTGTTTGACATTAAACCAGAAAATCTGAAATATTTCAGTATTTATGATATGAAACCAGAAAAGTAAAATATAATGAGACTTGGATGATAAAACTGCCTCCAGGAGACTTGAATGACTTTAACTTGTAAATCTCGAGATATGTCAATGATCAATTACTTATTCATGCCATCGGAAGACAATATCGCCAAAAACTTAGATAGTAAATCAGAGAACACATGTTCAAGTTAATTTGATCAACTAACCTTAGCTGTTAGTATTATTTGTGACGAATAGTAATACCCATGATGGACAATGAAAGATATGGATAGACTCCTAGTTGGATATGTATTGTAGACCGACTAGGACCCATGCCTTGTAACTCTGTACCCCGGATATATAAGGAGGGCAGAGACACCCCCTAGAGGACACATCTCAATACATTAGAACATAGGACCCAATATATCGTCTAGACACGATCTATATAATACTCCCTCCGTCCCAATATGTTTGGCATTATAGCTACGTGCACGGAGATCAAAAAGAGAAGGAATAAAGTAGGTGCGCAGGAAACGAGGAGGAAAGAGATAGAGATAGAGAAGTATTGGGAAGAGAGAAATGTGTCTCGGGAAGTGAGAATGACAAATATTTTGGAAAAAATGGATGAGCCTAGAATGCCAAATATTCTGGGACGGAGGGAGTACCACATAATACAAGATGTAGGGCTATTATCCGAAGAGGAGGCTCGAACCTGTCTAAATCATGATCCATGTGTTACCATCGTCTCTCGACCTCGCGCCTACCCCACGAATTGCGCCTTCACCAGAGTAAGAAGTGCGGCCCACACAACCTATACATTTGCTTTCAGCCCACCTTCCTTTGATTCTGCATCTTTCAGTTTGGGCTAGTATTTTGGTTCTTTGGGCCGGTCATTTTTATTATTTTGAGAAGTTATCTTGTTTTTTTTAACTCTACAATATGAATGTTACAGATTGCATTGTTCCATGACTTTTATTTTGTAATGTTTCAGCATACTTTTTTAGTTGATCCGTGAAATATATTAAAATATTCTAAACTAGTATATTCCATTATTTACATAGAGCAATCCATAATAAAAGATGGAAGATTTGGATACATGAGATGGAACATTTATTTATAGGAATTGTTGTAGAGCCAACCCGATCGTCCAACTTTGTTTCGACAGGATGAATATATGGTAATCAAGTGTTTTAAATTTCCAAATGATGATATATAGTTTCTATAATAGCTTGAGTTGTACATGAATAGGACAATCTAGTTGGACCTATAGCTGTACTCTTTATTTATGTTTCATTTTCCAATTCTATACGATGAATATTCCAGCACACTATTCTAGATTGAAATACATGAGATGAATGTTCCACAAAATATATTGAAATGTTTCAAAATAATATATGGAACAATTCCGTTATATACCTAGAGAAATCCATAATAAAAGATGGAACATTTGGATACATGAGATGGAACATTCATTTTTATTGTCTAGATTTATTTTTATTTTTTAATTCTACGTGATGAATGTTCCCACACACTATTTTAGATGTTCCACAAAATACACTTCATATGGACGGAACACTTCAAGAGCGGACATGGGTTATCTGGTAGAGGAGATTGTCCAGGAGAGTAGACGTTTGCCGGAAGTTGTGTTTCGGGTAGTGAGAAGAGAACCGAATCGAGTGGCACTGCGCACACTGCCGTGTCGAGGGCGAGAGCTCTAGTTTGTGTCAAGCAATTGATTGCTCAAGAAAGTAATCTTTTCTCTGAGTAATCAATAAAGTTCTCTTTCATCACAAAAAAAATGTTCCACAAAATATATTGAAATGTTCCAACATAGTATATGGAACAATTCTGTTATATACCTGAAACAATCCATAATAAAAAGGAGGACCATTTACATATATGAAATGGAACATTTTCTTATGTTTTATAATTTCTTTTTTCATTTCCAACTCTATGAGATGAATGTTCCAACACACTTTGGATTGTTTCGTGATTTTCATTCTGAAATATTCCAGTACACAATTTCAGATGATTTACGAAATATATTGAAATTTTTAGCATAACATATGGAACAATTCCGTTATAAACATAGAACAATCCATAATAATATATGGAATATCTGGTTAATATATGGAACAATTTTGTTATATATGTAGAACAATCCATAATAAAATATGGAACATTTGGATATATGAAATGGATTGCTTATTTCTGGAACATTAGGTATTTTTAATAGAATATTTATATTTTTGGGAAAATGGAATAATAACATTTTTAACTGTATCGATTTTCATCTCACTCAAATATTCTTAGCTAACTTTTCAATTCTGTTCCGTTTAGTCATACCGCACGTTCCGGTACCGGTCTATACCGGCATACCATTCCGCCCTCTAATTTAATAATAATATATAGTATAATTGCTTAAATATATCTTTAACATAATATTTTGAATCGTATATTTAGTTTAAATGAACAAATTAGTGTATATAGTGATTATATTAGTGTAACATTTAGATATATCATATAAAAAATATTATACTCTCAATTTACACCGGTATGTATCGATACGAGCCCTTATTGACCGGTGCGAAATGAGGGCCATTTGATACAGAGCTAGGTCACCGAAATGGAACGTTTTGGTCATTCCGGGTACCGAGATACCAATAAGTAAGCTTCATAGTCCACGCTTCTTATTAAGCCGAGATACGAGTGGGTCCGAGTGTGGCAGCAACACGTAGCAATAAATTTTTATGGGCTTGGTTGGTCTCTCGGCCCACGAGCGAATGCTAGACGCGGTCAGGGTGGACGGATGCTGTCCATGAATTGACGTGCCATCTCTAAACTCTAATGGCCATGGCCTCCCTATGTAGCTACTCATCTCTAAAATAGGTGTAAAATTACAAACAACTATTTTCAGTGGGCTACCCAAATGGCGTTTCCATTTTGAAAGTGGTACGGTGACTGATGCAAATTTGGAGCACCTTGGAGGCCACCCAAAGGGTCTGGCACGGAGAAAAAAAAGAAGATAGGTCCTCCCACGCTGGCTGCTTCCCCGCGGCGCTCCTCCCATGTCAGCCGACGTATCCACACTCTATGCCGCTCCTCCCTCTGCTCCACCCCGAGCGCGCCGGCGGCCGATCGCATCGGCTGCCGTATCCACCGGCCGCTCGAGCGCCCGCCTGCTACCTGCGCTCCTCCTACCGCATCCATTGGAGGCCGTTAGTTTTTCTCACTACCTTCTTAGTATCAAGCCTACTTGTTCACACTTATTTTAAGGTAAAGAGTCTCCACCGTTGGAGATACCGGCTAGGTAGCTAATAGGCCTATTCCTCTTCGTGTTTTACTGAATCCAAGACGACCTTGTCCGGGCCTCGGGAGATCTCAGTCGGTGTGATTGGTAGGCTGGGTTAGTCCTAGCTTAGCTAGGACAGTATACAAACTAGCCCAAACCAGTCCAAAGTAATGCAACACACGAAAACAACCGGTTGTTTGGTTGTCTGGCCAATCGGCTTTTGGCTAGCATAAGCCTGTGATTGGTAGGATGCATATGGGCTGGCTAGCGTAAGCTAGCACAAGTGGGAGAGGGCTGCGTGCATAGGGCCAACCAAGCTGAGCCAGGCTTAGCGTAAACAGTCGATTCCACCGTTTCTAGCAGGTCAGGTTAGGAGCACCTTTTGTATAGCGTGGACCTAGTTACTTTTTGGACCAGGAAACCAAACACATGAAAAAGTGAAGATGCTGCATAGCTAGGGCCTGGTTAGCTCCTGCGACATCGGCAGCGTTGGGTGCCCATAGGTAATGATCGGCAAAAACTTCAATGACAGCCCGACAGAAATGTTGCAAAGCTTTTCTAGCCGTTGACTCACCAATACGCACGTACTCGTCAATAGCATCCGCCGGGATTCCGTATGTGAGGCGCATAGCCGCCACACACTTTTGAAGAGCCGATAGTCCTTCCTCGCCGGTGACATCATATTTTTTTGAAGTAGTTATCTTGATTTTTAACAGCCTCTTTAATGCGCTTGAATAAATGCCGTCGCATTCGAAATCTACAAGAATTAATGCTTTTGATATAAGAAATTACCGACATGAAGAGATCTATTTTTCAAAAAAAATACTCAATTTTACCTTCGACGGAATTGCTTATCATTGTAAACATGATTTGGACCAAAATAGTTGGCTTTGATCCTCTTGTAACCTCGAAGGAAGATCCTCTGTCGAATTACCTTTGGTGGAGCATCAACTCGACGAAATGTGTGACTGCTCTCTGCTTCCACCATCTCGTTGTATGTCACATACTCCTCTTCATTATCATCAACAAAGAAATGAGTGTCATCATCTTCCTCCTCCGTCATCCGAGTACGTACACAACGACCATGGGAACCCATCCATGGCGGTGGTGCTTCGCCACTCAAGGCAGCGGTCGTTGCTTGGTGCTTGGCCACTTCAAGCAGCCGAGCATTGTGCTTGGTTGTGAAGGCAACCAATGCTTTTTATTAACACATATCCGAGACATGTCTGCTGCAAAAGGACTTCACAAGACACTTTAATAATGTAAAGGACGTCGCATGCAAACCATTCGTGAGCTAATTGAGGGCATCTCTCATCAATTATTGTTTTACGTCCGTGGCTTGACACGATGTTGACGCTAATTGAGCTAATTGAAGGCATCTATCATCAATTATTATTTTACGTTCGTGACTTGACCCGACGTTGATTGAGCTAATTGAAGGCATCTCCGTAACAAGTGGATAAGTCACTTGCTAACAAGTGGACAAGTCACTTGAAGGATCCTCTATTCTGCACAATATTTTTTTATTACATTTTGTTAATTAAATATTTCTACTAATATATATTATTTACTAAATACATTACTAATTGTTTTCAAAGGGAAAGAAGTGAAAAAAGAAAAGAAGAGGAAGAGATAAAAGGATATGGTAATCGAAGATCGTTGAATAAAATATTAGGTAGTTGATATAGATAATGAATATAGAGTATGAACGGGTGCAGTGAAACTGAATATAGAGAAGAGAATCTTGATGATAAATATTACTTTTAGAGGATGAATTTAGGGGTGTTTGTTTCCTAGTGCTAAAGGGCTAAAGTGTGCTAATGGGCTAAAAATTTAGTATCTAGGAAACGAACGGGTATGCTAAATGATGCTAAACTTTAGCACCAAGTGCTTAAAAGTTGGCTAAAACTTTAGCACCAAACTTGGTGCTAAAATGTGCTAAAGTCACATGCTCTCCACTTAGGACACCACCTACCCTCTCTTTCTCTCTCCTCCAGAGTGGGATAAAGGCATTAATTAGGGGTGATGGGATCGTTTTATAGAAAATGAACTAAACTTTAGCATTGGAAACGAACACCCCAAGTACTAAAATTTTAGTGTTAAACTTTAGCAGAACTAAACTTTTAAAAGTTAAAATTTTAGCACAGAGGAAACAAACATGTCCTTAGTGGACGAGTGCAGATAGTCTGAGATTGAGAT
>JAUNZO010001056.1:0-69537 GCA_031894775.1 Chloris gayana
TGAGAAGCTGGGCTGGGCGAGAGGATTCGGCGGCCCCACTTGTCGGCACCAATTTGAGGTGGTCCCACGTGTCGGAACGGATGGAGAGGGCCACAATGCCGAAGTTTTCGTCGTACCACCTCGCCGCCGCCCTCCGCCGCGAGCCGGACCCGGCCGCCGCGCTTCGCCTCTTCCTCACGCCGCCGACCGACGCCGCGCCGTCTGCGCCGTTCCGCCACTCCCTACGCTGCTACGACATCATCATCTTCAAGCTCGCGGCCGCGCGCCTCTTCCCGGCCATGGAGTCGATCCTCTCGCGCCTCCTCAAGGCCGCTCCACACATACGCCCTCGCGAGCAGCTCCTCTGCTGCGTCATCTCCGCCTACGGCCGCGCGCGCCTCCCGGCCGCCGTACGCCGCGCCTTCGCGCACCCGGCCTTCCCGGCGCCCCGCACCGTCCGCGCCCTCAACGTCCTCCTCCACGCGCTCCTCGCCTGCCGCACGCCCCTCGTCAAGCTACGTCTCCATCTGCCACGATACTGGAATTCCTCCAGACGCGTGCACGTACAACATCCTCATGCGAGCTGCTGCTGCGTCGGGCTCAGTAGAGCACGCCCGCCACCTGTTCGACGAAATGCTGAGTCGCGGCATCGCCCCTACTGTCGTCACCTTCGGCACTATTGTTGCCGCGCTGTGCAAAGCTGGTCAGCTGGAAGAGGCTTTCGAGGTGAAGGAGGCCATGGTTAGGCAGTTCGACGTGAAACCAAATGCTTATGTGTACACAAGTCTGATGAAGGGGCTTTGTGACAAAGGGGATGTGGATGCGGCAGTGAGTCTGAAGGAGGAAATTGCAGGGAATGCTGATATTGTGCTGGACTCTGCAGTTTATGCAACGCTCGTCCGTTCATTGTTCCGGGCGCAACGGAAATGTGAGGTAGTTGGCTTGTTAGAAGAGATGAAAGGGAGGGGGATTGTGGCTGATACAGTGGTGTTCAATGCAATGATAGCTGGTTTTTGTGAGGATGAGAGGGATCCAAGTGCCGCATTTGCAGTACTTGAGGACATGAAGAAGAGTGGGTGCAAGGTGGATGTGGTGAGTTACAATACATTGCTTGCAGGATTGTGCAAGTTGGGGCTTTGGCAGCATGCAAGTGAATTGTTTGAGGACATGCCAGGGCAGGGATGCCCTCCAGACGTGGTAACATACAGAATCGTCTTCGATGGAATGTGTGCTGCTGGTGAGTTTCAGGAGGCGGACCAACTTTTAGATGAGATGGTTTTCAAGGGATTTGCACCAAGTATGGATGGTGCACAGAAGTTTTTCAGGGGATTGAGAGGAAAGGAGATGTAATGTTGCTGGAATCGGTCTTGTGCCGAATGGCGAAGGTGAATGCTTTGGAATCGAGTGGATGGGAAAGCGCTGTGGTATGTGTAGTAAATGATCTTGCTAAACTGAGGATACAGAAACAACTGGATTCATTAAAAATTGCTTGATTAGATGAAAGAAACTGCGGTGGACCATTGTATAGGACTTCTGCTACAGTTATATTAAGAATTGTATTGGCATGTGAAACACAGATATGCTGATCACATGTGAACTATCATGATTTGTTCATACATATAGCACACATCTCATCATTGTTTGAATCCATGTGTGCTATATTTGGGCTTGTATTAGTAGGATCACACAATCAGCAAGAATGATTTTGTCAGGCAATGGACAGCCCAAGGTTTTATAAGTAAATCAACTGGGCAAGGCCCAGAGGATATTACACTATGCTATTTCAACGAGATTGTTAATAGGAGCATTGGTCAACCAGTGTATACAAATAGTAATGACGATGTACTGTCCTATATGGGTGCATGATATGATGCTTGATCTCATTATAAACAAGTGTAGAGAAGATAATTTTGGCACTGCAGCTGATAACATACAAGACACGAGTAGAGTGATTAAATAAGTTTTTCACCTATCTCTATCTGAATGGTGTAGCGGATGGAAAATCATTTGGAACCATTCAATTCTCGCATGCAAGAGCATTAACCAGATTTGGTACATCATCATATATACCTCCTTTGGTCGAGTTCAAGCATCTGCCGATTTTGAATCTGGAATTTCAGTTGGAATCCGTGGTCGAATGCCAATTGACCTCACAGGAATATGTTGTTTATTTGAACTAAGGTATCTAGAAATTGTGAATTGTGATAAAATTGTGCTGCCAAGCAAAATTTCCGGAGTGCAACTGTTGGAGAGATTGGCAATAGATGCATACTGGGATGAAATTCCACTGGATGTTTGCTCTTGCTTGATGGTGGGATAAGTTTACCCGAAGGCATTGGTAACATGAAATCGCTGCACCTTCTCCGATTTTTTTTTCTATTGTGCATTAGCTCAACAGAAAGTATCACAGATATTAGAGACCTGACCAATTTTAGGGATTGTCAATTACAGTTCAACCATAAAAAAGGGCAGTTGGGTTACAAGGTAGCAAGGAAGTCCATAAATGTTTTGTGCTCTTCTAAAACTACACAATCTCAGATACCTCTGTATAGGACATGATGGTTGCTTGGATGAAGTGAGCCCATTGTCTACTACTACCCTCCTCCTTCATAAATTTGTAACATATTGGGGTTGGCATTCTAGGATTCCCAAGTGAATTAAGAGAAATTTGGAACATATTGGGATTGGCATTCAAGGATTCCCAAATGAATTAAGATGCTTCAGAGTCCCACCTACAATTTTTTGTTAAGGAGGTGCCTGGAGACAACATTAGAATTCTTGCACAATTACCCTCCTTCACCAGCCTCCACATGATCAGTCAAGCGACTCCTAAAGAGAACATGGTCAGCAGCAGCATGGGATTCTCTGCTTTGAAACATCTTGAGATTGGATGTAGCAGGATGTCATACCTGATTTTCAAAGTAGGGGCAATGCCCATGCTCCAAATGGTCGAGATACATGTCAATGCATCAGGATGGGACAAACATGGTTCTGCACCTGCCGGCGTCAAGCATCTATGAAGTCTCAAGGAGATCCGTGATGAGAAACTCTATTGATTTGCACCCAGGTCATCTATCGCTAAAATTAGGTGTTTCAACGCATTGTGGGTAGAATTTGTTAATTTGATGACTTGGTGACGGAGGAGGTGGAGACCCTTGCGGTGCTGACTACTGAGTCCTTGAACTCTCGCTCTTTTACTCATCCCTTCTTCACCATCTTTGTAAGCTCAGCATAAAAAAGTGTGGCATTAAGTATATTAAATTTAGTAATGATGCAAAATAATACGACATGTTGTATTCAATTGTATAGCATATCATAAAGGGTTGATATGATTCCCTTCTTGGGCCAAAATGCTCTTTTTAATTGTCGTGTAATTTATTTCAAATCTATTAAAGTTCATGTACTCATATGTCATGTTACAAACTATGAATTGTAAATTAGGATGACAATTGATGTGCATCTGACCTTCATTTTTCCTAAGATTTTTTATATTATGTTTCAGATGTATATTGTGCCAATTGTGGAAATGCAACCAATTGAGCCCCAGACCACCACATCAAGGAAGCGTCAAGAGGATACCCCTCAGATCCAGCGGATGTTCATGAATATCATGTTCTAATTGTTTCCTCATTGTGGACTGTGGCAGCATCTAGAGGCAGATTGATTATGGTTTGTTGTTTCTTGTGTAGTTCCTCCTAGATTGGTGGATTTCTTTTTCATGGTTTGTTTTTTCTTTGTTTTTGAATGGTTGATTGCTTCTTCCATGTCTAAGCAATCTGCAACAAAGGTCAACCTAAGGGCGATGGGCCTGCTTGGCTTCTGGCTGATGAGATATAACGGCCATTTTAAATTTGTTCTTCTGCTTGATCACTGTTTCAAGTCAAGATATACTAATGCATGATTGCTACTACATGTCTTTTACAGTCGATTTGATCATCACAGTTTTATCTGTCTCTCCTGTCCATGTGTCGTGCTTTTTTGTGAGTGTGCATGCATCTTTTGTCTCTAATTGCAGTGGAATCAAGCAAGAATCACTTTTTAGAGTTGCTTTGGAACTGCATGGTCATTGAGTAGGAAAAATGAGCCTGTCTATGCAAGTAGGAAGTATAGAATTCTCTCTCCCCGTTTAATCACCAGATCTCAGTTACTCCTTCAAGTGTTTCATCTTTAATTGTGGTATGAACCCTTCTTTCTTCTTACCAATAACTACAAAGCCTTTTAGTCCCAAGCAAGTTAGGGTAGGCACAACCTTTCTTCTGCTTTCCGTAGATGTAAGATAGATAATGCATCCCAGATAAGGCCTTTAACTCATGTGCTTGGTGTCTGTAAACAAAAATTGACATAAAGAAAAAAATTTATTCCAAAAAAATTATTTGGTGTGGCCGGCATATTGCTGTTTTCTAATACAATTAATATGATTAGCTTGAATCCAAATACAGGCTGAATTGGTCTTGTTTCTAACGAAAAAATAACAACTTTGCACAAGGAGCGGAGGTACTAACTACGCCGATTCAGCCTGGATCACATCTTCCCATGATTTTGTCACTGATAAGATTAATGACTCCTCTCTAAGGGGTTTGATTGGCTGGTGGTTATGATACCTAAGGAAAGGCAAAATTAGATGGTTCACATTTGAACTATTGGACATGCAACACAGAGGTCATGTCCTTTTTATTGCTGTGTTTTGATCAGAGAATTACTGGAGTCGGTGTTGTGCCGAATGGTGAAGGTGAATGTTTTGGAGTCGATTGGATGGGAGATCTGTGGTTTGTGTGGTGAATGATCTTACTAAGCTGAGGATAGAGAAGCAACTGGGTTCATTAAAATTGGTTGATTAGATGAAAGAAACTGCGGTGGACCGTTGCTGCTACAGTTAAATTAAGCATTGCATTGGCATACTAAACAGTAAACACAGATATGTTGATCACGTGTACCTGTCAAGTTTTGTTTGCTTGGATACGTAAGGCATCGTGCGGGGAGCATCACACACAATATGTAATCTTCTACAAGGAGTCCTTGACCTCGTCACTCCAAAGAAAACGACACGAGTAGCCAGTCCATTCCACATCGATCTTATCGCATTCCAGACAGACATATGGTACGCAAGAGATTGAGTGATTCATTTCTCATCCTCAACTGGGCATAGTTACCTGTACTGGGAGCAACCGGAGTTCAAGTTTAGGTGATGGAGGAAGCGATGGTGAGGGCATCCCATGGTGCCATGGACTCTGTCCTCGGAAAGCTGGGCGATTTACTCAGTGACAAATACAAACTACAGATAGAAGCCAAGAAGGATATTAGATCTCTTCAAGCTGAGCTTGAAAGCATGCAAGCGCTCCTCAAGGATTTGTCGGGCACAAAGAATCCCACAGAACAAGCTAAGTGCTGGATGAATGAGGTGCGCGAGCTGTCGTATGACATCGACGACAGTGTAGATGAGTTCATGCTTCGTGTGGAGCAGCAAGCCAGCAGCAAGCAGCAAGGACTTAGGGGATTCATCGAAAGTTGCTTGAACTTGTTAATGAAAATCAAAGCTCGCCATAAAATCACAAAGGAGTTCCAAGGCCTTAAGAGACTTGCTGAGGAGGTGAGCGAGCGCCACAAGAGGTATAAGGTAGACGACACCATCTCCAAGGAGCATGATGCAACTATAGATCCTCGTATGCTAGCTCTCTACACAGAGACAACGCGCCTTGTAGGCATGGATGGCCCGAGGGATGAGCTTATCCAGTTGATGATGGATGGAAATGATGTGTCTGCACAACACCTTAAGGTGATTGCGATTGTCGGGTTTGGAGGTCTTGGTAAGACTACTCTTGCAAATGAGATTTATCGCAAGTTAGAGGGGGTACCAGTGTCAGAGCTTTGTTTTTGTGTCTCAGAAGCCAAATACATCGAAAGTTTTGAGGAAAATACTCTCACAAGTGGGCTATAGAGCACCAGAGAACACTGATATGGACAATGTGGGATGTGGGTGAACTCATCAGCGCTCTTCACAAACTACTTATAGAAAAGAGGTATGCTAATCTTTAAATGAGGTTGCTCCAAAGTAAGTTTGTAGCAGAACTCCTCTCTGTTTAGATTGTCAACTATATTGCCAAAGTTCCAACATGTCGATGCTGTAGCTCATCTTCCAATTTCCATATTGCAATTCGTTTCTGCGATACTTTTCTTTGCTTATTGAGCGTTTATTGAAATGTTGGCTGTTGCATCTTGTTAGGTACTAAGATTTAGTTTAGCGGTCTTTGCATACCAACTTCAGGCATAAATATAAGGGTGAGGGCCTCAGGTGTACACTTATAGAGTTAGATTGATTGTCCTTTTTTGTTAGTCCCAGCACTTGCAGAAAATGAGATGAGATGCTTTGATATTTTCGCCTGATTGTTGTTATCTTGTGAACGGATTGTGGGGCAGGTATTTTATTGTAGTTGATGATATATGGGATGCAACAACATGGACTATTATTAGAAGCGCCCTTCCAGATAACAAAAATGGTAGCAGAGTAATAACAACTACACGAATTGAGACTGTCGCTAGAACATGTTGTTCCAATCAGTATGAATATGTTTATAAGATGAAGGCACTTGGCACCGAAGACTCGAGGAGGTTATTTTTTAAAAGGATATTTGGTTCAGATGATACTTGTCCGTCATATTTGGAAGAAGTGTCAGCTATTATATTGAAAAAATGTGGTGGCTTGCCCCTCGCAATTATTGCTGTCTCTAGCCATTTGGCTACTCAACAGAATAACATGAACAAGGAGCAATGGGAGCACACATTAAATTCTTTAGGCTTCAACCTTGAATTCAATCCTACCTTGGAAGGAATGAGACAGATACTAAGTTTGAGTTACATAAATCTTCCTCATTGTTTGAAGACATGTGTGCTATATTTGGGCATGTATCCGGAGGATCACACAATCAGGAAGAATGATTTGGTCAGACAATGGGTAGCCCAAGGCTTTATAAGTAATAAAGCAACTGGGCAAGACCCAGAGGATATTGCACAGGGTTATTTCAATGAGATCGTCAATAGGGGCATTGTTCAACCAGCATATACGGATAGTAATGGTGACGTACTATCCTGTAGGGTGCATGATATGATGCTTGATCTCATTATGCACAAGTGTAGAGAAGAGAATTTCGTCACTGCAACCGATGACATACAAGGCATTAGTGGAATGCTTAAAAAAGTTCGCCGCCTATCCCTTTATTTGAATGATGTAACAGATGTCAAATCACTTGGAACCATTCACCTCTCACATGTAAGAGCATTAGCCAGATACGGTACATCATCATATGTACCTCCTTTAGTGGAGTTCCAGCATCTGCGGGTTTTGAATCTGGAATTTTCAGGTGGAATCCGTGGTCGAATGCCAGTTGACCTCACTGGCATGTGTTATTTGTTTCAACTAAGGTATCTAAAAATCGTGACTTGTGATAAAATACAGCTACCAAGCAAAATTTCAGGAGTGCACCAGTTGGAGACATTGGAAATAGACGCATACAGGGTTGAAATTCCATTTGATGTTACTCATTTGCACCGGTTGCTGCACTTGATCATTGACGGTGGGATAAGTTTTCCCAAAGGTATTGGCAACTTGAAATCACTATGCACTCTCCAATTTTCTCTATTGTGCATGAGCTCAACAGAAACCATCATAGAAATTGGACATCTGACCAATTTGAGGGATCTTCAATTACGATTCAACCATCAAAGGCAGCCAGGTGACGAAGTAGCAAGGCAGTCCATAAATGTTTTGTGCTCTACCCTTGAAAAACTATGCAATCTCCGATACGTATGTATCAGACATGATGGTTGCTTGGATGAAATTAGTTCGTTGTCTACTACTCCCCTCCTCCTTCGGCAATTTGCGATACACTGGGGTTGGCATTGGAGGATTCCCAAGTGGATTGGGAAACTCCATAATCTCTACCACCTGCAACTTTCTGTTAAAGAGGTGCTTGGAGATGACATTAGAATGCTCGCACAGTTACCTTCCCTCACCAGCCTCCATATGTTCATTCTAGCAACTCCTAAAGAGAATATAGTCATCAGTAGCACGGGGTTCTCTGTTCTAAAACATCTTCATATCCACTGTAGTAGGATGTCGTACCTGACCTTTGAGGCCAGGGCAATGCCCAGGCTCCAAATGTTGGAGATCAGTTTCAATGCATCAGGATGGGATAAGCATGGCGGTGCTCCCACCGGTATTGAGCAGCTATCAAGCCTCAAGAAGATATCCGTGGAAATTGGGGGCAGAGGTGCCAAGGAATCCAATCGAAGAGCTGCGCAATCCGTGATGAGAAGCGCAATTGATTTGCACCCAGGTCGTCCTGTGGCTAAAATCAGGTGTTGCGATGTGACCCAGGTTAGGTTAGATGACTTCGTGATGGAGGAGGTGCAGAGCTCTATCGTGATTAGTCCTTGAACTCTAGCTCTCTTGCTCACATTCACCATCTCTGCAAGCTCAGATCATATAACAGTGTGATATTTACCATACGTAAATTTAGTAATGACAAAAAAATGATGCCAAGGATAAAGGAAGATCATAGAGAATTGGCTTCTTTCTTCTTCTTCTTCTTCTTTTTTTTTTTTTTTGAAGTAACTCAGTTGTTCTTCCTTTTCATTGAAGAAAGAGTCAGCAATTTTGCCATGACGAGATGCCAGGCTATTTACAATTTGGGCAACAAAAGATCTCGCTACATTTGATTTTCCCCAATCTTATCACCCGCTGCTAACTGTAGCAGCTTGATCATCTCGCACACCTGTTGTATCGTGGTCGTCTTATTATCGTATCTTCTTCGGTTTCTTTCTTTCCAAATATTCCAGGCTGTATAGACCACAATGCTTGTCTTCCTAGCGGACTCTTCTCCTACATGTGTTGCCGTGACGCTCTTCCACCATTTCTTCAGTCTACCATTCCTGTGTTCATTTGGTTTCAGAAGTTGGAAACCGCTCCATTCTTCCAAAAAAATTTCCACACCAGCTTGGAAAATGAGCATTTGAGGCTCATGTGCGCACAGGTTTCGTCGTGGATGATGCACGATCCACAGGTCTTGTTCACAGACATACGCATTTTGATTAATCTATATGTTGTGAAGATTTTGCTTTGGAGAATTGGCTTGTTTCACATGCCGAATTCAATTGTGTATAGAAAACGCAGGCTTGATCTGATTCCCTTGGGCCAAACGCTCTTTCTAATTGGTGTGTAAATTACTCGAAATCTAAGTAGTGATAAATAACGATATTCGGCATACAGAAAATACGGGCAAACATAAGCATGTGACTTTGTATAATGCTCTCCTCATGCTGGACTCTTTTTTTAATCCAGTTGTGCGAGTGACATAATCCACTCTAGATGGAGGGTAGATAAAAATAGGTAGAGTAAATATTTTTTATAGCGTAAATATTTGTATTGAGAATGTTGTATGAACAATATGATTTGTTTCAAGTCAAGATCTCTTAGCCCAAGGTTCCTTTTTGTTGCAACGATGCACGGATCTGATTTGTTTCAAGTCAAGATCTCTTAGTGCAGTTCTTCTGACTGCTTTGAAAATGTTCAAAAACATGTATTTTAAAACAACTCAGGCCTTTGTCTGGCCGAAATATTGCCTTGCGATATGGGAAAGCCAAATTGCTGGCCTGGATTAGTAAGGAAAAAATTGCCGGTACGCGATATGAGGAAAGCTTGCCAGGAATACAAACACTCCTTTTCCTCCTCAATCATGTTTAACAAAACAGGTGGAAACCGGTCGATTTTTACAAAAAAAATTGTAAACTCGGATAGGGATTCGGATGGGCGACCTGGTTTTTACAAAAACTGAACCTGGTACTGTAGCAATAGCAATTTTTGGTAAAAATGTTACTATAGCGGTTTCTAAACACTGTAATTCTATATTACTTGTCATCCTAAAAGTGTTTGCTGGTCTCTAGACTATTCAATGAATTGTGTGCCAAACAGTTTGTCCATATTAAAAAAATGTTAAACGAACCTTGGACGCAGAGAATAGTCGGCAACACAAGCCTTGTCAAAGGATCCAAGCATGCCCCCTTCCCGGTAGCGAGGAAGAGTGGGTCCTGTCCTTTAATAGGTCTATTGTTTTGGGGTTTTTTCTCCAATATTTTTTTCTTTCCTCTAAAATAATTTGGACTAGGTTTTAGATGATCATTTTGATGTTTTCAATCTGATTTTTTGTTTCATACGAGATCTTTGTGGATGTGTCTTCTTCTTTAGTGATGTCATGCTCTTCTTGGAGAGATCGTGTTATGTTGGCCTAGTCCCTCTCCAAAGATGGATTGCGTTTATTTTTCTCTTTTTGTGAGATCGTCGTTCCGATTTTTCTCTTTTTGTGAGATTATTTTCCGGATGGCGATGGTGGATCTGCCTTCCAGTCGCTGGTGGTGATGCTAGTGGCGATGGATCTTAAGTTCAGTTCAGCCTTCAAAGATATGTCCAATGTGCTTTCAATGCCCTTTACTCCCCTTAGCGATTGAGCATATTGTGTCTCCTTTACGGTCTTCATGTTCATAAAATCGTGTGTTGGTAGGGACTGTTGTACTTCTCGGATCCAGATCTGATTTAGTCCCTCCACAGTGGGGCATCGACACTAATGCCCAAAACCATTTTCCGAGCTCTGGGCAGGCATTGCTCCTCCCACTTTGCAGTATGAAGCCCAAATCGAATCGGTGTATAAAAAAAACTAAGCATCGAAGCAAACAACTACATGCTCTCGGATCCTACACTTCTTAAAAAATTATTCCTCTCACTTTGGCCTCTTTGTTTCAACTAAAGATTATGGATCGTGGATTTTGGATTGTGGAATCTGATATTGTAAGAATCTGAGAGTCAAAATCTGATGGGTATTTGTTTGTGTAGATTCTACAATCCAGTTTATAGTCACCGACGGTGGGCCACAATGGCAGAGTAAATATCTGTGTCACAATCCAGCTGTCGGTGCTCTAAATCACAGCCAGTAATTAGTCGTGTATGGTTCGCAAGAGGACACATAGGTTTATACCGGTTCAGGCAACACGCCCTACGTCCACTTTGCAATGATCTCATGTTATTTGTGTTTGGAGGTGTAGTGAGGAGGAACTATAACAATGGCGGGAGAGAGCGAATGTTCAGGTTTATGTGAGTGTGAGTGAATGAAAGTGTGGTGGTGTATGACACCTATTGTGTCATGCCTTGCTAAAGTCCCGTGCTCCCCTTTTATACTTCAAGAGGGAGGAGGGTTACATGGATGGAGAAAAAAGGTGGGATCGTGTGCTAAGAAAACACAGTCATGTGTCTTGGATTCGATAGTCATCCTTGGTCCTCGGTGGTTGTAACAGGAATGATGCGTAGGGTACCGCCTGTACCCAAATTCCGTTGTTAGGTCATTCGAGATTGTCACTGTTTAGGGTTTCATTGATGGCAAAGTGCACCGGGAGGGTTGGCGGCATGGGCATGGCACGCTCGCATGTTTGGGTGTGCGCTCGTACGGTTTTGTCAGCTTTTCCGACGCCCGGGTGCACTCGGGTGGACCTACCGATTCGCCTGAATCCTAGGCGAAGGGTCAGGCACCCCATGCTACGTCACGTCGCCTTTCATCGCGGTCGAGTCATGATCGGATGATGCCATGCTCCCTCCCCCTCCCCCCCAAACAATGGTTTTGGCAGCTAGTTTGGGAGAATCTGGTTAGAGTTTGTGTTAGCGGCCGTACGACATGGTGACCTTATCCTTATGCCCTTCCATCCTGTGTTAGGGTCGACCTTCGGGGTAGCGTGCTTTGAGATTTGCGCTCGTGAAGTGCTGAGCGGTTGTGGTTAATGCGTTGTTGCTGGTGGGTTGATCTATAAATCCGATTTCAGTTTCGTTTGAACCATTGTATTCTTTAGAATTAATGCAACAAAACAAGATCTCACATGAATATTTTTTTAAAAAAATTGAAATTATTTTTTTGTTCTACCTATACCTTCATTGTTCTACATGTGTAGTGACATTATTCTATGTAATAAGAAGCATTGTTGTTATATTATCCCGAAGTTTTCATATTTAAACACATGCAACTGTGTATTTTCAGATATGAGCAGCCAAACTTCCTTTTTCCAACTCTAAGTAACACGTGCGCATCATTAGAACTAATGGACCGCTCCTGATTACCAGTAGCCCATCATCGTTGTGCCTGAGCCTAGCTAGGTTGATACAGCGTACAACAGAATCCCAATGTACATGAATGAAATGCAAGGTCGACAATTAGGACATCAAGCTATCAAGATAGTTAGTCACTTCAGCTTTCTGACAGAATTTTATTTATGTGGTTTTAGTTGAATATTCTAATTTTATCATAAACATGCAGGTGTGTCGTCAAGCCGGAGTAGACACTGATATTGTGATCCAAGCGTTTGAATGGAACAACATGAAACATAATCTTTTTAATAACTATCATGGTGATTTTCTTTAGCAAAAAACTCATATTTTTTGTCTTTACCCTAACCGTGGGTGTATTTAAGTAGCTTAAGGTTGGATATTGAGAACAATTCGCACATATGTTTCAGTTCGTTTTCAGTGTTTTTTTATCACAATCACTATGTGTAGATGTCTTGATAATGCAAGATTGCATGTACTGGGCATTAGAGCTGGATCTACTTTTTTTCCCTCTACTTGACTTTTGTACACGCGTGAAGGAAAAGTCGATTTTACTATCCCGAACAATTCGCTATGTACAATTTAGTATCCGAACAAAATCTTAGCTCATTCTTCTAGCTCAAACAATTTAAGTCGGTGCAATTTACTCTCTTTATGCAATTTGTATTTATTATTTCTCTGTATAGGCTTTAAATTTGAAACTCAAATTTTACGTGATGATAGATTCTATCAATCTACATATATAATAAAATATCTTGTATTTTTTAAAAAATATTGTTCATATAAGTTCAGAACTCTATAGTTCATATAATATATGATGCTATTAAAAATATAATACGTATCCTCAAAATATGTCTTATCTTTTTTAGTGCAGGACAAGATGGTATTTATCATGTGTAAAAATATAAAATTTTAGCTTTGAATTCAAAACATACAAAGCGAAATAAGAAAGACAAATTACATAAGGGAGTAAATTACACCAACTTTAATTGTTTAAGATAGTAAACTGAGTCAATATTTTATTCAGGTACTAAGTTAGACAAAATGAATTGTTCGGAATAGTAAAAGAGATTTTTCCTGCCAAAAATTAAACAAATACTGGAAAAGGTAATGCTGATTACCCTGCGTGAGGGCCTTACCAGACTCCAACATAACGGCCTGATCGTCATGGTTGCGGCCCAAAGCGCGGCCCATTTATTGCATCCATGTCCAGAAAAAATAAATACAGCCTAGAGATGGAAATACGGCCATAGCGTGCTCACATATGAAAATACTCGACTGCATGTGCTCAAAAGCAAAAAAGGCGGATTATTATCCTACTATTGTTCTATTTGTACAGTATCATTGTTCTATACGTGTAATGGTATTGTTCTAGCTCTACTGTTCTATTGTTCTACCTATGTACCATCATTGTTCTATTATATAATGTTATTTTTCTTCCACCACTTTTTTTTAAAAAAAATTATATTGAATCAGTGTGTTCAAAGATGTTCAAGAAATTTACTCTACGATCTTCGTATAAGAAAAAAAATCTGCTGGCATAAAACTCTGGTAGTACCATTTTACTGTTCATGCACACATGGAAATTTTTCTACCGACATCACTCACCTTCCCGCTCATGCAAATAAAAAAAAACCTGCTCTCTCCCATTCGCGCTTGGAAAAATGGAGCGACCGAGGTGGTAGTGGACAGATTGTTAGATTGTGGAATCGGATTCTATAATTTGTCCTTTTATTTCAGTTTTTGGATTATAGAATTTACAATTCACAATCCGAAGCTCAAACAAAGGGGCCTTCATCTCCTCGTCTCTGAAGGTAGATGGTGCTGTGATTCTTTTTCTTGCGTCATAGAGAATGAGTAATTGTTGTGGGCACCGAAACCGAACTTTGTGCCTCGATCTCTCCAATTCTGGTTTAGCTATTGTGGTGCTCGATTTTTTTTACCGGAACGGCTCCCCACCGTGGAAGACCTTAAATGGTCACGATGGAGTTTTCTTAAGCCGTGGACGTTGCATAAAATCCTCCAACCGACACATAGTTTTTCCCTTGTGAGATGCTCTTATGCATTCAATTCGATTTTTTGTGGATTGATGCCCACGATAATAGATCTAAGTGAGCTCAATTGGCCTTTGTTGTCAACCAGCGCGCCAGGAGGGCAGCCAGCCAGGGAACGCCGCCAGGAGTCCCAGCCGGACTAGGGTCCGCATCTTTCCAAACTGGTTTAGAGTTTTATTTAGAAAAGATAGATACTGTTGGACTGCAGACCGGCTCCAAAGACATGGCCTGCCCCATCCTGAGGCTTGTCCTTTATGCGACCAAGAACCGGAGACCATCGACCATGTGCTGGTCTCCTGCGTCTTCACGAGAGAAGTTTGGTTTCAAGCTCTACGACGGGTGCAACTGCAGGTGACGACACCCAGCCCAACCGAGGAATCCTTCCAGGAGTGGTGGAGGCTTGCCACAAAACGAGTGCCCAAAGAGCAGCGGAAAGCCTTTCAACACCCTAGTCATGCTGGTGGCCTGGGAGACTTGGAAACATCGCAACCGTTGCGTGTTCGACGCGGCTGCACCGCGGACACAACTGCTGCTACGTGACATCTTCGAGGAAGCGCAGCTCTGGCAGTTGGCCGGCGCAAGGCATCTTCGTTGCCTCCAGCAATTCGCCTAGCTCTGCGCTTTGGGTTTTGTTGTTTTGTTGTTGTTGTTTTTTCGTTTTCTTTTCCTTTGCTGTTTCGTTCCAAGCCAGTCTTGGCTTTGTAAGGGTCCGTTTCTCTCCTTCTTAATACAAAGACGCGCAGTTCTCCTGCGTGTTCGAGAAAAAAAGATAGATACTATTGTTTAGGGAAGAATTAATTAAAAAAGATTGGAGATTGAGTTTGATTAGAATCTATGAGTTTGAGTAAGAGTCAGATAATCCTCCCTCACATAAAGAGGGACATATTGTAATCAGTTCAGATCAAGTAATAGAAGGGTTTCCCCTCTATCTCTCCATGCTCTCACGCCACCTACAGCCGCCGCACCGCTGATGCTGCCTCGCCGACGCTGCTGCCACGCCTCCCACACCAGCACCCTCACCCTCTAGCCGCACTAGCCATCCATGCACATTGATTTCATCATGTTAGTGTCATTTTTTTAATAAGTCATCCTAGCATCCTATTTTTATTAATAATATGAATAGTCAAACATAGTGAAAAAAAGTCAATAGCAACAACAATTTAGGAATTGAGGGAGTATTCAACAACGTCGTTTTGGTTTCAAACTGTGGTTTTGGTCCCAATCGTTTGTGAGAAAAGTCGCTATGTGTGTTTGCTTATAGTACTATTGTCCCAAGTTACAGCGATAATATATAATACTACTAAGATTTTTGTTAAACGATGTTCATTTACAAAAAATCAGAGATCTAACAAATTCTTTTTCATTTCTCCTATTCTACGGTCGACTGAAAGCGACCAAATCTTTCAGTCGACAGGATTGGGCGTGGGCAGGGGAGGGACGCACGGCGCGGGCACCAGTGCGGGTGCACGCGTAGCAGAGTAGGCACGTGGAGCGGGTCTTGCACGGGTTAACGGGTCTGAGATTTTTTATGTGATTTGATTTGATTTGAAGTTTGAAAATTTGTAGGGAAGTTTGAAAAATTTGTAGGGTTATGTGTCTTAGTAAAAGATGCATTCCAAAAAATTATCTTATGTATACCTATGAAGAAAGTTATATTTTATCATTTGTTTACACTATTTTCTCTTAACGGGTCTGAAAAAGTAGTAAATTCAAAACCCAAAACCTAGGTGACTGAAAGTTGATCTAACTTTCAGTCCCCTAAAAATAGCAAGTCGCATTCTTTTTCTCTAAATGATTACATGAATAGCGTGCATGCATTGTGCGTTGCGCCTCAGTGAGTATTATCATTTATCAACATGTATATATGAGGTGAGACTGTAATTTAAATCTGATTTATCGAGTTGTGGCCATAAAACATCTATCAAAGAATGTGGTCGTGTCGCAACCATGGCAAGATGAGCATGATCATGAGACACCCAATCAGCAGATTGCAGCACGACTGGGACTTGGAGAAGCCGCAGAGAGATGAGTCTACATCGTCAATGGCAGCAGTGTCATGCCACTGGCGCATGAACTTCTGGGCACCAACGCCGCCATGGATGTTCTCCGCATTCTTGCCACATATCTCGCAACACCTACAACCACCATTGAACAATAAACTTTCAAGTAGAATATTTTGCCTATAAGTAAACTAAAATTACATTTGCCCGGTTTCAGGAACCAAGCATGATTCTGATCTACGGTAAAGTAGTAGTGATAATTCAGTCAGGCACACCATTATTTGCAGAAAAAGCACCTGCCTTTTGTCAACGAAACCAGTACCCTACTCCTACAGAATCCCCCAATTAAGTCATGTTATAGATTTATTGGACCGTCCTTTTCCATCATTCCATAAGAAAATGAATTCAGCTCCATGATTACCATAAACTAGATAGCTAATACTGTACTTTATTAGGAAGCAAAGTCCCCGGTAAACCTTATATCACTAACTGAAATACATGCTCGGTTTAGAACAAATGATTCTACAAAGCTTCAAAAAATTTTGAAGGGATTTCCATGGAGTTCTCCAAATTTTTATCCTTCAAATAAGCATACATCTTGACGGGAATTGCTGATCCTTCAGATCAAATTCTTTCATGAGAAAATGGCATCTCCGATTTCGAAGAAATGCACGATGAAAGATTTAGACAGAAAATACATGGGTTTTAAGTCACGTTCGCGGTTTCTACTATGAATGGAAGTCCTTTCTATACACAACTCTACTTTAACAGGAAAAGGTTTTGCTGGTAAACTAAAATTACATTGGCCTAGTTACTGACAGGATCACTGCATGTGTGATCAACAGTCAACTAAGAATAGAGATAATTTAGTTAGGCACATAATTTGCAGAAAAAGCACCTAACTGATGTCAGCCCAACCCAGTGACCTACAGAACGCCCAATAGGCCCTGTCATAGATTTATTGAACCGTGTGCTGTGCGATTGTGATATGCCCTTTTCTTTTTCTTTCTCAACAGAAAGATTCCATTCCATTCCATCATACTCAAAAGAAAATGAATTTAGCTCCATGATTGCCTTAAACTAGACGTCGTATTAGATATCGTATATTGTTAGGAGCAAATCTTGGATCTCTACCTGAAATATAGGCTCATTTCAGAACAGGTATACAAAACGGAATATATCGAGTCCACGGTGACTCATACCCACCTCGTAGCCACCATATCCACGTCATAAACTGCTTCGCATGAGATGGAAGCTGCACATGAGGAAGCTGAACCTGATCAGGGAGAGATGGCGATAGTACCGGCGCAGACGCCGGTGCCTCTAGCTGTTTTGGGCCCTGAAGAAGATTTCCCTGTTTACGAGCCAGTGCCTTCTTCATCCGCAGCAGCCCCAGCACCGAATTTTTTTAAATAATCCAAAAAAATCTAATTTTTTAAAAAAAACTGACCCAAACTAAATTTTTAGGATCTAGACGTTTTTATCACGCCATATGATATGGCGTGATTCACGTATCACGTCATATCATATGGCGTGATTGGGCGACACGTTAGCGTGGACCGCCACGTCGGTTGGCGCCGCGGACCAGGGTTGACTCAATCACGCCATATGAGACGGCGTGATTGGCTCCCAATCACGCCAAGTAGATTGGCGTGATTCAACTGATATACCCGGCCAAGCCCTTCCTTCTTCTTCCTCCTCACTTCTCCTCTACACTCTCGCTCCATTGTTCTCTCTCCGGCGAAAAAAGGAATTCTTCATCCCCCTCCAATCTTTGATGCTCATTTGGGTTGATTTTTCAGAAGGTTATTCTTGGAAGGTATGGCTATTGATTTGTCCATCGATTTGTAGTGTTTATTGATTATTTTGGTGGGAGGATGATAATTAGGGTTTAGCTTTAGGTTTAAGGTCATGATAGTAATTTAGTTAACTAAAGAGTTGCATTTGTTGTGTTGTATGTTGGTGAAGCTGGAAATAGGTGGTGGGAGATGTATTCCAACGTAAGCTCGGTGGATGCACCGGTTCCACATTTGCTACCTATTCCTACATGTGAATGTAACACTCTTGCACACGTGAAGCAATCCCGACATCCGTTGACAGCCGCTCGATCATACTATTGTTGTTCAAATGATGGGGTATGTGTACTCATCCTTGATGTATTTTATTAGTGGTTCCTTATTGAAGTGACTTGCAATATGAAACTTGCTATAGGTAGGACAATGCAGCTTCTTTCGGTGGATTGAGGGTTCGGAGGCGTATGATGAGAGGATATTGTATTTTCCTTGGGACCAAGAGGGCAAGCCTTATTATTTGTTCGAGAAATGGGTTCCGCCACCTCCTAATCCTCCTTTGATGTCTAATCAAGAGAAAATCAATGCTTCATATAGGCGTGTGCATGATCCTCCGTTTTGTAAGTGTGGTGTTCGGGCAGAGTTGCATCGGCCTCCTCGAGGGTTGGCATACACCTCGTTCTTCCGTTGTCCATTCACAAGAACGGTTGGTACTTTGGTTTTAACAAAAAATATTGTGGTTGTTTGTAAAAAATTACCTGATAAGATAATATTTTGCTATGTATAGGAGAACAAGAGAGGATGCGATTTTCAGGAGTGGATATATGGTCCAAAGGCGTTATATCCATATCCTGAAGAATTGTCGGAGATGTGCCATATGGGAAGTCATTACCATGTGAGGAGAGGCCAACAATACTTTGTCAATGTGGTGTCCCAGCCAGGAGAGGTGTGGTGCCATCGGAGTTAGGGTATAGATACTATTGTGGCGATACAGTTGGTGATGTTGACGAATGGGTGAGTAAGTAGTTAGTGAATTGAAGAATTTACTGATGTGGTATGAAGTCGGTGCTAATGATTTGAATTCTCCGTGTGTACTCAGAGCTAACCGAAAGTGCAATTGGGAGACATTTCCTGGACGAGAAAAATTTCTGCAAGAGGCGAGTACGTATGGACCGGAGGACTATGTGAAGGTGTTACAGAGAAGAAGGAAGGAAATAAGGAAGAAGTATGTGGAAGAGCCTCCAGATTTTATCATTCGGACGATATGCAACGAGTACAAAATAGATATGGCGAATGGTGGCTATTCGGCTTATGAGAAGGCCTTAGATATTTGGAGACAGAATCGACATAGATTTCCTGCAAAGTTTGTATGGTCCCACTTGGATGTACCTCGTGGTTGGAAATTTGAAACAACGAAGGAGTGTGTGGCGTGATGCAAAGGGAAAATGAGATTGATACTTGAAAAAAGCCATGATGATACAAAGAATTGGGCAAAGAAACTTGATGTAGCTGAGAGTAGTTCCATTGTGAACTTAATTGAGAACTTACCATCCGTTGACAATACGGAGTCAGGCGTGTTACTACCGGCATGGCACGAACAACCTTATTGTCGTTGCGGATACCGTGCAAAGGTATCCACATCGGATGGAAGGAGATACTTCCATTGTCCAACTTTGTCTCGTAACAAGAATTGTTCTTTCTCCGAGTGGTTGGATGGCACACGCTCCACTTGTCATGGTGAATCGAAGGTGGAAACGAGGGAAGAGTACATGAAGCGTAAGGAAGAAGGAGAGAGGACAGACGATCTGATAATTAAAACCCAGTTAGGCCTGGCACGTGCGAGAAGTTCTAGGAGTAGAAGGTCTAGTTGATCAATTGAAATGTAATTTCCTCGTGACCTATGGAGTGTGTCTCAAATTGTGACTTAAATTATGACTTGTTTTAATTATTAGTTATGAATTATGACTTTTTCCGCGTATGATATTAGTTATGAATTTAATCTTATGAGACATGAATTATTGTCATGAGTTGCATTGGATTCTTGGTTCACTTTGTTCCGACTATTTGCAAATTTCAGCACTAAGTAATGAATCACGCCATCCAATATGGCGTGATAGGTGCATGAATCACGCCATTCCATATGGCGTGATTCAACACTTAGGCGTTTGGACGCCGCGGCGCCCCAGTGGTCGTCCCCGGTATTTGAGATATTGTGGCGTGAATGCACCACTAATCACGCCGGATGGAATGGTGTGACTAACTGATCTAACTTCATAAACTAACTCTCGTGCATTGCAAAGACGCGCATCTTGACTCTCTCGAAATTACTCCATCATCATGTAAGTGTTTTGCCACGGGAGTTCCCTACAAGTTACCCTCCTCTAACCCTTTCTTCGCTTTCAACCACCGATTAACAAAGTAATAATTGCACTTGTGAAATGTGGACATTATGATGGCTGCAATAGGCATTCCTCGAATCCCCTTAAGGACGTAATTGAAAACCACCGAAATGTTTGTAGTCATTGTACCCCACCTCCATCCTCCCTCGTCAAAAGCCAATGCCCACTTACTCACCTCCTCCATGTGGTCTTCCAACCACTCCTTAGCTCCCGTATTCATAATCTTCTTCAACTCATCGATTCGAGTAAAGAATTTGTTTTCTTTCATAATCTTCTTCAACTCTTACTTCTTGAGTCAATGTCTCAACAGACTTCATTCACTTGTGCATTCACGTTCGGTTCAACGGGTAGGCTACAGCCGTCGGTTTCATCCACATTCCCTACCATATCAACTATCACCTCAGCACATTTAACCTGGGCATCCTTCAAACATTCCTTCTATAAGCCCCAATCGTGCTCACTACCCAAATTCATAACCACCCAATGTGCTCGTCCACCTCCACCGGCATCAAAACGACCACGTAAACTAACGGACACACATCCATCCTTGATTGACCGAGCACGATCAAACAACTCTATAAAACTTGGTGGTTTCTCAAATGTGCTAACTTCTTGCAACATACCAGCCATCTCACCGTTTCCATCAATAGTCCCACCATGAAACAAACGAACTATTCTATTCATCTACAATAAATATAACACATTAATACTATTTCTACCCAAAACACTAACAAATATCAATATTCATATCTAACCTAAAACAACTAAATGAAACGAGACATGCAACCAAACCTACACGTCAATAAAACATTACAACCTATCCATCTACCAATGCCGACCATGCCATTCCTCTCTAATTGTCCAAAAACATTATCTACAACTCCAAACCCTAGCTACTCTAAACCTTAGCAAAATCACCATTAAAACAAAATCTAAGCGGTGGAGATGGTTGAGATACCTTGCAGGGGGTCCCCACAAGAAATCCGGCGAAATGGGCGGCGGGGAGCGGCACAAACGGTCGGCGGCGCGCGGGCGGCGGCAGGGCGGCTCCGGTTCCGCGAGTGGAGAAGAAAGAATGGAGGAGAGGGAGGAAGAAGAGGGCGCCACGCGGTTAAGACGCGACCCAATCACGCCAAGTAGATTGGCGTGATTGGGGGCCAATCACGCCGGGTAGATTGGCGTGATTGAGTCAACCCCGGTCCGCGTCGCCAACCGACGTGGCGGTTGCCATCACGCCATATGATATGGCGTGATTCACCCATATCATATGGCGTGATAAAAGCGTCTAAATCCTCAAAATTTAGTTTGTGTTTTTTTTAATTTTAGTTTTTTTGGATTATTTTTAAAAAAAACTCCCCCAGCACCCTACCTCTCTCGTGGCTAATATTCAAGCCATTGCCATAGGGTTTGTGAAGATGCGGCCTGGAGTCGTGTCGGAGGAAGAGCTCATGGTCGATGATGTCAACAATGAATAATTATCTATACTGTAATAAGGGCTCGAGTAGAAGTTCGGGGGATGTTCCCCATCCGGTCCGGTGTCGGTCTTTATCTTCTTCTCGGTGTCGGTGTGGAAGTCTCTATCTAGGGCATGTCTCTGTCGATGTCGTGTCGGTGTCGGTGTCTATCTAGGCTAAATACTCTGAATGATGGTGCCATGAACTTATACTGGACTCTAATGAATGGGAAAAATCGTCTAGGTTACTTATGTTTTTGGTTGACTATTTTATGGTATTTGGAGTTGGATCCTTGCACTCTTCTCTCTAAAAAGGAATTGGTTGCTCCCCTGGCTTGGGTTCATTTCCTTTCCTATGATAACCAACAGTTGGGTTGTTCGGCTTTGACCTCATAGCTATGTGTTGTGCACAATGGCTGCACCTTTTGGTGACAGATTTAATGGATAGTAAAAGGCACTCGGTTTTTTCTAACCTGGAACATTAGAGGAATTAACTCGCAACAAAAGTGGGATCTTGTCGGGAATAAAATTCAGGAAACATCTTGTAGTATTCTCAGTCTGCAAGAAACCAAGAGGGAGTCCTTTGACAATAACTATCTAAAAAAATTCTGCCCTCGAAATCTCAACCATTTTATTTTCTCCCCCTTGATGGGAGCTTGAGGGGTCTTCGACTGTCCGGAATGGAAATATGTTCGGAGGAGAGTCTATTTTGGTGAATAATTTTTCAATTACTATCAAATTTACTTCCCTTATGGAATGGGAAAAATTTTCATCACACTAGCATTTATGGACCTGCAGCGGCAATTGAAAGAGCTAACTTTATTTCCTGGCTCTACAACTTTGATTGTTCAACGATTGAAGATTGGATCTTAGTAGGTGACTTTAACCTCATCGGGAACCCGGAGAACAGAAATCGACTAGGGAGAAATAGTTCAAACATGATGCTCTTCAATGATCTCATTAATCACCTGGACCTAATTGAAATACCCTTTTAAGGAAGAGAGTTTACATGTGAGTAACATGCAAGACAACCCACTCTTGGAGAAATTAGATTGGGTCTTCACCTCGACCTTCCTGGACCCTACAATATCCTAACACCTGTCGGTGTAATTCTCCTCTCAAGACCAACATCAGATCACATCCCTTATGTCACTAAAATAGGCACTCAAATTCCAAAACCAATATTTTTAGATTTGAGAATTATTTGTTACAGATGGGGGTTTCATTCAAATAGTGGACCTTCACTGGACAAATTCAGCATACTTTGGGAACTCAGCTAAGGCATTAGCAACAAAATTCAAGCAAGTCGGAAAAGGTATGAAGATCCGGAGTAAAAATCTATCCAATTTGAATAAATGTATAAACAATTGTAGCTTGGTTATTGGACTTGTGGATGACCTGGAGGATCAAAGGCCTCTTTCTAGAATTGAGGACAACTTCAGGAAAATACTGAAAAGACATCTAGCAAATGTTCTAGAGGCAAAAAGGATCTATTGGAAGCAAAGGGCAACAATAAGATGGGCTAGGTTTGGAGATGAAAATACCAAATTCTTTCAATTGATGACAACGGTGAAACACAGAGCAAACAACATCATGCAGTTGACTCTAGATGATGGAACGATAATAACGAGATCATGAACTCAAGGCAAATGCTCTCCGGCTCAATCAAAGACAGATCTGGGAAAAGTGAATACGCAACAATGCTTTATGATCTTAACTCTCTGCTACAGCACAGGCAAATTAGTGGGTTAGATACCCCTGTTTCAAAAGATGAAATTCAGTCAGCTCCGAAAGATATGTCCTCTAATCATGCTCTAGGGCCGGATGGCTTCAATGGAGCCTTCATGAAAAAACAATGGCCTATTATGGAAACGGATTTCACCATAATGCTCTCTCGACTTTTCAAATAACAACCTGGACATCACAAGCATAAATGCTTCTTTCATCACTTTTATTCCAAAGAAAGATAGCCCCTCTAGAATAAATGATTATAGGCCTATATCTCTACTGAACTCAACTCTGAAATTGCTGACAAAACTCATTGCCAATAGGCTTCAATCAGAAATTCTGAAGATTATTCACACAAACCAATATGGATTCATAAAGGGCAGAACAATTCAAGACTCGCCTAGCTTGGGCATACCAATTTCTCTACTTCTGCCACAAGTCAAAGAAAGAGATAGTAATTCTAAAGCTAGACTTTGGAAAAGCTTTTGAAAAACTGGAGCATCATGTAATAACTGCAGTTATGAGAGAAAAAGGCTTTAGTGACAGATGGGTTTCATGGATAAGTCGGATCCTAAATTCTGGTACATCTTCGGTTTTACTCAATGGAGTGCCAGGCAAACAGTTCAAATGCAAGAGAGGAGTGAGACAAGGTGACCCTCTGTCCCCTTTATTATTTGTGCCGGCTGCAGATCTCCTACAATACATAGTCAACAAAGCTGCTAACAGAAACTTGATTACCCATCCAATCCACCCAGATTTTCCAGGAGAATAGCCAATAGTGCAATATGCTGATGACACTCTAATCATCCTCCTGGAGAAGCAAGACAGCTGATGGCATTGAAAGGATTGCTAAGGTCATTTTCAGACTCCACAGGCCTACATGTCAACTTTGATAAATCATTTTTAGTACCAATCAACATGGATACCAAGAAAGCACAACATCTTGCAAACACAATAGGTTGCAAAGTGGGGACAATGCCTTTCACCTACCTCGGACTGCCACTAGGGACAACTAAGCCTACAATAGACGAATTTATGCCTATTTTAACCAGAATTGAAAAAAGGATGATGGGGATAAGCAAGCTCTTGGACTATTCAGGAAGGCTACGAATGGTTAACTCGGTGCTTTCTGCACTCCCGACCTTTTTATGTGCACTTTGAAAGTTCCTATCTCTATTCTAGATCAAATTGACAAATACAAAAAACATGAACTATGGGATGCTCGTGACATCAATCAAGAAAGGATCATGTCCGGTTTCGTGGGAACAAGCTTGCAGACCAAAAGACCAAGGTGGACTGGGTTTTGTAAACCTAAGGTCACACAACACCGCCATGCTCCTGAAATTCCTACATAAGTTCTATAACCAACAAGACCTACCTTGGGTTCCACCGACTTGGGAGCAACTATACGGAAGATCAATCCCACCACACATGCAGAACCCCAAAGGATTTTTCTGGTGGAAATCTATCATCAGGTTAACCACACACTACTTCAAGATGGCCTCTTGCTCTGTTCAAAAAGGCAACACCGTTAGCTTCTCGAATGACACTTGGAATTTGGGAGTCATGAAATTTAATTACCCGGAGTTGTACTCCTTTGCCCTAAAAAACAACATCTCATTACAAGGTTTTACTCAAGGACATATTCTCACAAAAGTTTGGCTACCCCTATCAATGACAGTCTCTGAACAACTCACAGCTCTACAAGATAGCCTGCATAATCTGGTAGTCAATCCTGCTGAAAAAGATACCTAGGGATATATTTGGGGCAACCAAGAATTCACCGTGCAGAAAGCATACCTAAAGCTGATTGGAGTTAACCCAGCCTCCCCTTGGTTCAAATGGATGTGAAAATCATGCTGTCGAAGTAGGTTGAAGTTCTTTTTCTGGCTGGTCCTCAGAGATCACATTAACACAAGAAACCTCCTCGGAAGGAAAAACAGAGTGTTGGATTCATACACATGTGTACTATGCACCCATAATTCAGAAGACACCATTATCCACTTGCTATTCCGATGCAGTTTCAGTACCCTATGCTGGAACCAACTTGGAATAAGGTGGAATACTAACATTGATCCAGATAGGATGCTGATCCAAGCTAGAAGAGCCTTCAATTCGAGCATTTTCAGGGAGATCCTCATTGTGGGATGCTGGTCCATTTGGTGCCACAGAAATAGAATCATTTTTTATGGGAAACTGAGATCGCTCTTGAGAGTGAAACAACATTTCAAAGAAGAATTGAACTTGGCAGCTTTGAAGGCTAGGCCAAGCACGAAAGCCCTGTTGGATAGTTTCATATGTAACAATTTGTAATTCTCACTTTCTAGGTTAGGGTCTTCTCTTGGACCTTCGGTCCTCTTCCTTGTACATGTTTACAAATATCAAATGAAAAAAAAATAGGTAGGGGGCTTCCTTACTGACTTCGGTCAAAAAAATCTCAGCCCTCAATCCTATGATCCAACAGCTGGTGATGGTCCATGTCATAGGGTGGGCACGGTCAAAATCCACTCTCAAAAAAAAATCATGGAACTCTTCGAATTTCCACAATCTGAATGAACACATGATTTTCTTTCCTAGGAACCCTTTCTGTATGCTCTTTTCTTATTCTTTCTCGACAGAAATATTCCATTCCATTCCATCATACTCAAAAGAAAATGAATTCAGTTCCATGATTGCCTTAAACTAGACGTCGTATTAGATACTGTATATTGTTAGGAACAAATCTTGGATATCTACCTGAAATCTAGGCTCTATTTAGAACAAATTGTTGTAGAGGTTAAAAAAATCATGGAACTCTTCGAATTTCCACAATCTGAATGAACACGTGATTTTTTTTCACTCTAAATTTTGTGGCGCTTGTACTAGGAACCATTTCTATAGCCACTCTTAAACAGAGTTAACTCTGTAGCTAAAAAGCTCACTGAGAACTGAAATTACGATGCTCGCGTGAATCTTGATCGACACTTGTAACTAAACTCGATGAAGTTGCAAGGAGAACAATGGATGCTCAGGTGAAATTCGAGAGGAGCCAAATTAAACCGTGGAGCACTACGCACCTGTCGCCGCGGATGGTGAACCAGGCCTCGGCGCAGCGCCGGTGCGCCACCGCCAGCTCGCCGCGGCAGCCGCAGCCGAGCCTCACCAACCGCCCGGTCACGCGCTCCGGCAGCGCGCCGTCCACGCCGCCGTCCCCCAGCTGGCAGATCCTGCAGATGCCGTGCTGCTCAGCCGCCGCCAGCACCTCCGCATCCTTGGGAATGTCGATTGCCACATGCGCCACGCCATCGACTGGCCCTTCCGCGCCACCCTTCCCGGCGGCGATCACCATGTCACGCCGGCATGTGCCCGTCCAGCTCAGCTCTGCCCGTGATGGCAACCGGCGCGCGAGCTCGGCAAGATTGTTTTGGTTTTTCTGGAATCTTGGTGGTTTCCACGAAGGAGGGGACAGAGCTCCTTATCGCATCGATCGCACAAGGGGGCTGCCGACTGGGCGAGGCGTGTTGACCCTGCGACAGCGAGAGGCGGACGCGATGGATGCGGAGTCGGTCGGGCACCTGCTGCTGGGCAGGTCGGTATCTACCAGCGATGGAGGAGGTGAGCAAGTGGAAGCGTGCGAAGATGACGGCGGAGCTGGGGACCTGCGCACGCCATGGCGATGTCTCCGGGACAAGATGATACGACGTTGACTGGACACGGGACAATCATTGGTGAGCATATATACCTGCACTGTTCAGCTACGCAACAGTATGTGCTGCCTGATTTGAGGTGCTCCCATTTTTGGCTTCAGTTGTTAGTCAAGATTCTTTCACGTGATTTAATTTGTTTCTGATTCTTGTGAAAATTAACTGACGGTGATCGATCCGTGCCCACCCTATGATGTGGCACCACCATCCGCCGTTGGATCGCGGATTGAGAGTTGAGATTGAGCCACGTCACTTGAAACGGTTTATAACGTGGCTCAATCGACATTTCCATCCATGATCTGACGGTTAAGAAATCAGGTGGTCACGAGTCATCGTGGACTCAAAGTATATTACTACATGTTTTAATTGATACATATTAAAAACCAATGGGCATACATTTCTTATATGCCATTGACACAAACTGCAATCCAAACAAGATCTGCCAAAGAGAAAAAAAATTAAAATCCTTTATAGTTTATATGTCGTTCCCTCAAATTCAAAAATGACACAAGTGTGTCTCAAAAAAATCAACAATGATGGATACATGGTATGTAACCAGTTATTTCTCTATTGCTCCTCCTATTTCTGCAGATTCAGATTAACCAGCTAGCCGTGACGTGCTGCACCGCGGTTGTAAAATTTTGTAAACTTTAGAGGATCTGAATGAAATGGTACAGTTCTGAAACATATAGTCAACTTCTAGATGTAAATTTAAAAATACTTTGAGGTGATTTCAAAAAAAATACTTTGAGGTGCTCACCAATTCTAGAGAAGTAAGACTATCTCCAACGGTTGCTCCATCACACGCCCCAAACCTAAAATGGGTACCAAAACTCCATAAACATCCTCCAAGCACCGAAACACGCTGCCCATTCCAGACGCTAGCCCCACCACGACCCATAAATGGATCGGTCGCGAGGCCATCGCGAGTGACCTCTGCATGTGCCGACCTCCTAGCTCCAAGGGCCACCGTGTTGCCCCACCGGGTGGCCGCCGGCCTCAACTCCCCTCCCCACGGCACCACGCGAGCTTCGATAGGTGAGACAGCCTAATTTCTGCCTTCCGTTGGAGATCGTCATTTGTGGATCGGATTGTGCCCTTTCGCTACTGTGCTGACCCATTCAGGCGTTAGGGTGTTCAGTTTGAGTCTCCATCGTTGGAGATAGCCTAACTGTGATATGTGATGCAACCATGACAGTGGTGGTTGGCAATGATGCCCTATTCTGGAAAGACAAGTGGATCGAAGGCAAGAGCATTGGTGACCTTGCACCACACTTCTCCATTTCAAAATTGTTGTTATCATTGATCTTTTTCGTTACATTTAACCATTTGTCTTATTCAAAATATTTGTTCAAACATAAAAAAAATATAGGATATATTTTAAATTTCTTTAGTGATAAAATATGTTTTTGGAAAATATATGATATTTTTTAAAAAAATAAATGAAATGAAATTATGAAACGTAATGTAAAAAAATCAATAATGACAATAGTTTTAGAACCGAGTAGTACTCGGCCGCACGCAATACGCATATATGGAGCATTCTTTCATGGACAATCTACCTCCCGGGAAAAGAGCGGGTTCAAAATGCTTCGACCCGTAGGCCTGCAGTACGCCAGTACCTGACTCCAACGCCAGACGATCTACTAGAAGACCGTGACCGTGGCTACGCTCTCGCAAGCAGGTCCATAAACCAACGAGGAAAGGCTTCGACTCAGTCGTCATCCTTGTCACATATGGCACCTTTGGATGGAAAGAAATGCAAGAATATTTGACAACAAACAGATGTTCGCCAACGCTCTGGTGGAACAAATCAAGGAGTTAGAGCTTTGGCATCAGGCCGGATACTCAGTGTCGCCAATGCGAATTATCAATGGAGCATAAGGATTTTGGAATAGGTAGTTCAGGTCGCCCCTTCTCTGTAATTACATCATTGTAATCTGGTGCCTTGAGTGGGATTGCCACATGTAGATAGCTTTGACAGTTTGAAGGAGAGGTAGAAAAGTAATAGGGGTCGACTATCGATCAAATTTGCCACTCGAGTGTCTTAACTTCACGGCTCAATGCCCCGAGTGATGAATCCATGTAGAAGGTGGCAACTTGCTCGTTGTGAATGATGGCCTCAGTTGGGGATGCACGTCGGTTCGAACTTGGAGAGGGGCAAGTAAGCTTTGACACACCAACATACAACCATTTTTAGTTTATTACGTATCTCAAATTAATGTCAAATTTATGTTGCCACATACTGTTAGAAATATAAGCACTTTCAGTTTTAATTTAATTCATAAATAAATCATAAGCATGATAAATAGATTGTTGAATAAACTAGACAGGTCTACACAAGATCTAGACATGTATAATAAGTACGAGAAGATGAACACATCTACCATACTAACCATTATTATCATGCAGAGATAGAACACGAAGGTTAGTATGGAAGACATAGCGCAAGCGTAAGATACGTATGTTTCCGGCCTGACGGGGTAGAGGAGTCGACGACGACGTTCAGCAGCGTCACGGCGAAGACAGCGACGTGTTTGGCTCACGCGGCAGAGACGAAGACGCGCCGTGGTGAAAGCGATCGAGCAGTCACGCAGAACGCTTCCCAAAAACCTTATTCGCTCTCTCCCGGTGCAGGATCCCGGAAGGCGCTGGTTCCGGAGAGCTGCTCTCACGTTCGACGGTGCATGCCGACGATCGGGATGGAGTAGTCTTGACGGCACAGCAGCAAGACAAAGCTAAAACCCTAGGTAAGTGCAAGCGATCATTTCGTGGCGACGCCGTCGTATATAGGAGAGACCGCTAGGATTAGGCGAACCTAAAACCGAGTCGGTTTTCAAAACCGAAACGTATGTCCCTGCAAGGCAAAGTGGCGAGAGACCGTTAGGTTAGGTGAACCATTAACACAGGTCGCCCATCGCTCCAAATTTTGGCGTATACCATTCACGTAGGTCACGCATCGCACCCACGAGGCGAGTGAGCGCGCGTGTGTTCTTTCCTTCTCTCTTTCTCACACTTGCAAAGAAGGCAAGAGCATCCAAGTTTATAAGTTGGTCTCCATCCACCTCCACTAGCAATGTGGTACTAAAGATTGCACTCCCACCATCTCTATATGACCCTTTAAGATTTCCCAGGAATTATAAAAATTATAAATAAGCTTTGATCCAATAATTCCAACACATACTATTTTCTTCTATATTCAACATCACCTCTTTAGGAAAGCTTCACATTAGTTTTCATGTATTGAATTGCAAATGTTTACTTATTGCTACAATATATATTAGTTTATATTACTTCTTACATGTTAAATTAACGAGGAAAATTTTAATATGTTTTGCTGGCATAAACTTCCATCGTGAAAAGATCTGCAAAAAAAAAATGTCTTGCACTCAAGTTTTAAATTTTTAATCCTCCCAAGTTATCCGAATCAAATTTAATTACAACTTTGAGACTATACGACAGAAGGCCATAGAGACCTAAAATAGACTCTAAAGCAAATATAACACGTCCTGAAATATTTTGTGCACTAGCCAACCAACAGGCATCCTTTGAAGGGGAAAGAAAGCTCTCATTTACTTTTAAGCATCCCAGAAGTAACGCAGAGGTATCCAAACAGGATTAGTAGCCAGTGTGAAGATCAGTACTTAACAAAAATATCTCTATAAACAATAATGAAGTCTTCAAAAGATTTGTATTATAATTTTATTTTAACAAAAAAAAGTCATTTAATGAAATTTCATAGTGAACAGCAAGGCAGATAAGACGAAATGAATCATACGCCACAATAAGGACAAGAAAACATAGGTGCCAGATGCAATGGAGACAAAAGATTGATCAGCAGCATGGTTAACATTTACATCGTGGAAATTAGTGAGGAAAAACAAATAGGGGCACCTAAATATCAGCATCCTACACCGTTACAATTAGAGAGGGAGAAAAAAAAAGAACTTGTCAAATTGTCATAGCCTAATATTTTGTTGCTTTGTTATCCGCCAAGGCGTGTGTTATACCAGCCCACCAGACTGTCCAAGCATACTGCAACTCCATTCGCTGATAATCCACAAGCTTAGTCTTGCATTGTACCGTTCATCTAAGTTACCCTTCAGCATTAGACAAAATCGTAAAACAAAAATGTTGGAGCACAATGGTGGATGTCTAGCTGCCACCATGCAAAAAACTCACACCCCCTTGCCGTCTAACATGTTCTGGTAAAAGTCTGTTGATGAGGTCTGGAGAGGCATTTGCTAGCTGCAAAAGGAAATGCAGAACCAATAAGCACGATGGCGTGACTAGTTGAGAATTAACTGTTCCAAATTGCTAACAGCAAATGGACAACCTAGTTAGTCGTCACAGCTTTAACAGTCTAAGGCCATTCTCGGTGGGTATTTCATTTGGCATTTATTAGGTGACACATCAGCAGAAACGATGACATGGCATGCTATTTAATATGAAAGAGGGAAACCTTTCATTAGGATGAAAGGATAGTGACACTCTTTCCAAGTTGATGAAAGGAGAATGAAAGATGCATTGAGACTCTTTTCCTTTCATGTGTAGAAAAACACGAATCCCCATTGGTACACCTATGCGACAATTTAAGGTCTCATTCAGCCTATGAAACTGTGAAATGAAAGAGTGAACTGAGAGATGCGCTTTCATTTCACAGAACAAGATTAAAAAGCTGACGTGTCATACTTGAAAAATGTGAAATGAAAGGGCCACTGAGAATGGCCTTTCATTTGCATTTAATTGCATGCCACATCAGCAAATATGATGACATGGCAGGGTATTTATTATGAAAGACATGAGATGCCTTTCATCGTCATGAAAGGATGTGGACACTATTTTCAACACTACGAAAGTCAAATGAAATTGTATTGAGAGTCTTTCCTTTCATCCCTAGTACCCTGGCATATGCTTTCTTTTCTCTTACCTCGTGCTTGAAATTGAAAAGAGGTGGGAATGGGCGTCCATTTGGCAATCGTGCATTGGGGGCCCGTAGTTCATCAAAGAAAGGATGTGCACAGGCATCGAGCTGCATTTAAATAATCAAAGCCATATGTATAATTATAACTTCCGTATTAATAACTTGAAAACTGCTTTTTCTATAAAGCTACAAATAAGCAATAAGCCAACAATGCTAAACATCAACTTGCTCAGGAATATTATGTGGTTTTCAACAACTGTTGATCATAACTACAATCTGAAATAGTTTTGCATGTTAGAAAGAACTGCTACTGAGCACTTAACATGGCTGATGCACTATCAAGTCTTAGTAATACACTACACAAGTCATACACAAATAAAGTATGAACAGCTATGTCTGACTGCACAACAAGATCTTTTTTGTTGCATGCTACTTATTGCAATCGGAAACAGATATCTGAAAAGGCAATTGGTGTATAAATACTCACAGCTGTGCAACGGAGACTTGGTGAGTACTGAAGTAGACGTGAAGCAAGGTCTATGGCTTCAGGAGGCATTCTCTTATGAAAAACCTGACAAAAGTTGACCCAAAAAGCGGGTAAAATAAACTTAGTATCATGCATACATACTTCTGATCCGACATATAGCTTACACAAGAAATTCACATAACATAAATAAATTACATTTATTATATTTATTAATTTATGAATATAGAAAAATGCTATAAATATATCAACCGGTACTTCCTTCATAAGATAGTATGCCTACCTTGTGCCAAGGGTGGGCCTTTATCTGTGGGAATCTAAACTCTGTATAGTTTGGATTCATGCATCGTATTTCTTCACGCGTAGGTGTACCAAGAACCTGCAAGAACATCACATCAGGTTAGGAGAATTGCGCGACAGAGGTGAAAGGAAAACAGATGGAATATTTGCAGTACCTTGATTATCTCTACAAGCTGATCGACAGCGCTCTCTCCTGGAAACAATGGCTGCAAAATTACATGCAACATAATAAAAATCATAGAAGTTGCACCATGGTTAAGTACAGAAATCAAAAAGGCATCTAAATCTGCAAATTGGATGAACAAACCAACCTGACCAAGAAGAAGCTCAGCAAGAACACATCCAGCTGACCATATATCAATTGATGTATTATATTCAGTTGCACCAAATATGAGCTCCGGAGCACGATAGTAGCGTGAGCATATATAAGATATGTTGGGCTCACCAGCAACCTGTAGTAGAATCATACAGGGACATGAATATTAGGAAGATAAACCAAGCTTGCATAAACAATCTACCATACGAGCTGGAAAGCAAAACATGAGTATCAGATCTTTTATCATCTGTAGATTCATAGGCACGTTGATTTCTTAATCTATTGTGATTAGTGATGCTATTGTCTCTACAACCTTTAACAGTCAAAGCACGACTAGATGTAGAATGTAAATGTATTTTCCTGATCAGGAAAGTATAAATGTATGCCACCTATTTCGATATTTTCCAGATCTAAAATGGATCAAACTGCCAAATTATCTCAATAGCATGACCAGTTTAGTGTGGGACAGTCGGGTATGCATAATAAATCTTAACGGGGTCTTTTTGATTATTTCTAAAACATAAAAGTTTCGATGTCACAAATCAATTTCCATTATTACCATCTCACATATATGTGTTGCTATAACTTAAAGTGGGAGTACCAATATATGTATCAGTATAACATTTGTTAGAAGTCAACACACCAGAACTTTTGCACTTCCAAAGTCACAAAGCTTGACTTGATGGGTGAGAGGATCAACCTGTATTTGCAAGAAACAGTAAACAGTTCAGGGCCAAGTGGCCAACTATCAATGTCATTGCATGATATAAATTAGTATTCAACAAAACATACCAAAACATTCTGTGGCTTCAAATCCCTATGACACACTCCAGGAACTGTATGAATGTAAGCCAGCGCCCTAAATAACTGGCACCAATGCAAATATATTCAGAGAAGTATACAAAATTAGGTGGGTGGTTCACAGGTATTGATTTGCAATCAAAATTCACAAACCTGATACATGTAAAGCTTGACATATATAAGCGGCATTCGTTGATTGGCATTGCTGTAGTGCTTGAGCACACGATACAACGTTTCTGGGACATACTCCATGACAAGGTTGAGGAATAGCTCATCCCTACTAGTTGTCGAGAAGAAGCAATGCCTTAGGGAGACGACATTGGGATGATCCATTGAACGCATAAGCTGCAGTTCACGGTTCTTGTACCGTCGGTCCTGCAATACCTTCTTAATTGCTACTGTTTCTCCAGTTTCTAAGCACTTAGCCTACACATCAAACCAGTTCACTTAGAATCCAAACAACATAATTGATGATATCAAAAGAAGAGAGCTACTGACTTCCGAAATGATACATCACCTGAAAAACGATGCCAAATGAGCCAGTACCAACAACTCGTTCTGCCATGTAGCTAATCGTCTGTGGGTAGGACATAAATTACCATCATATTACCAAAAAAAGGGCACTTAATTAAACAGATGCAAATTGCTCATCCACTAATATCCACAAAACTGAGCATTGAGCAGGCCCTATTAGAATTAGAAATGCAGGTACACCATAGTTACAAAACAAGCAAACAAGAGCAACCCAAAACTTAGAATCATCCTTGCCTGATGATCTTACTAATCGACGGAATTACTAAGCAGGCTATGCATCACATCACAATACGGAGCTATCAAATGACAAATGCACACGCCTAAACAACGAATCAGCCATCAATTGAGGTCAAAATCCACAAGAAACATCTCAATCCACAGCAAAAAGGAAAATAGAAGCCAACACGAATAATGTGTCCAGTCACCTGCTTTGGCTCTCCGTTCTTGCCGCCGATGGTTGTGGCGATAATGTGCCCAGTCACCGCATCGTTCCCCTCCCCTCCTGCTGCTTCTGCTCCTCATAATGAGAATCAGTCCACCATTAGCTCCGAGCAAACACAGAAGAATAAGTACCCACCACAACCAGAAGCATTCCCGACTCAAGATCAGCCAAGATCTAGAAGCCGGTTATTACCTTCTCGCAGGCCGCGGCCGGCGGCTGAGCATCAAGCAGCATCGGCTCCGGCGCCGGCGCTGGGTGCTCCATGTGGCTAGTGTGCGCGCGCGGGAGTGGACAGGGTGGGCGCACACAGTTGCCTACACCTGCTCCTACAACTCCTCCCCTCTCGTGGTCTCCGTCTCTGGTTTGACCAGGGAAGAGCCGAAGGGAAGTGTTGTGGCAATGGCGACCAACAAGAGCAAGGGGGGATTAGAATGGTGCTGTTTTAGTAACGAGTAGTTAGCAGCTTCTTTAGTGTAAACAGCTGGTGGATTAGTGGGGAGGTGGATTAGATTAGAGGTGAGCGAGTGTAAAAATGCTTGGGACACACACTTGGACTGTCACTAGTAAGGGTAGATGTGCCATGGCTTGGATAAGCGTTAGAGTTTCCTTATGGTAACATTTCCCTCTCTCTCATAGGTTACAGAGGAAGATCAAAAGCTACAACTGTAGAAAAGCTTGGGTTGGAGATTTCCCATCAATTTATAGAAAAATGTTTATTTTATATGTACATCACAAACATAAGTATGCAGGCTTACAACCCATGCATCATTGATATATTTGATTGTTAGCTGAAAGACACCTTTGCTTGAATGTGTCCCAAATGTAGAATATTTATAGTCCTATATGTTACCAACATATTTGATTACAGATAAGAGATTAGGGAAGGTTATTATATGACCTAATTGTTATTTTGTTTCCTAACCCTACACTACAATGGTTTCGCCATTCAATAAAGTAGATCAAGAAAATGCTCTAGTTTTCTAGAGTTAATATTTCACTTTTATAATTATACATAACAACTGAATATTGATTACCGAGCCTTTAGTCCTTATTATACAAATTTTTTCTATTGCAAATGCAAGACTATTTATGAAGAAACCTAAATGTTCATTTCTACCATCTACCATGACAATTAGAAGAGGACATTGAATGAGAATTAAACCATGCATCCAAACTAAGAGAGCAAATTGGCTATTAAGGTATATTACTACTTTTTATTTGGTATCCTAAAACTTCTTAGAAACAACCTGGAAAGTGAGTAATATTGTGATGTATCATAAAATAGTTTGATAAAACCAGATTGTTTGATACATGATAGTAAATAATTGTTTTATGTGAATTAACTCTATAAGAATTTGATGAATATATATCTAATGATATTTGAGAGTGACTTTTGTGAGTGTAAAGACATGTGTCCATCCTAGTTTAATCATTAATTATGGTTCAATATAATTATAGCATATCTAATTATACTTTAAATATGTCAAATTAGTTATAGATATATTTTATTATGGTTACAAATCATAATTTGAAGTACAGAAATATCAAATTATGTACACATGTCCTATGTTCATTGAAGTATTTCCCATGACATTTTGTATTCAAAAGATTATGATACTCCCTCTGTCTTCATTTGATATAAGACTATGGAAGATGGAGATGTCAAAACGGTCGAAAAACATGGCTTTGCTTGCCATCTGGTTGGAAACCCAGGTGATTAGTTAAACATCAGGACTAACGGCCACATGCACACATGATGTAGAGGAGTAATTATGCTAGACACAAATATACAAACATGAATATATTTGTTCAGGCTCATAGCTAAAAGTAATGTCTTTTTAGTTACAGAGATGGACAGGCCACGAAATCACCAGTCCTATGTCCAAGCGATCTGACGAGCCAATGTTGTGTGCAATTAGATGTCCTCTTAGCATTTTTTGCAGAATTGAAGGGAGAGAGGGATCAATGATGGCAATTGGCAAGTAGGAGGAGGAGGCAGTTTGTCGTGGCATGGATAGGCTGGCGGTCAAACGGGCGTTCCAAAAGCACCTTTGGAACGGCGCTGTCCCTAAGCTTCCTCCCGACATGGCGAGAGCTTCTGCCATTTATTTAACCCAAAACGTAAGTACAACCATGTTCTGCTCACCATCTCTCTCACATGCGTCTTACCTGTAGCACTGACCGTTATTTGGTCGCCAGCTGCGGGGTGCTTCGACCGCGCAACACCCTTCCATGTAGCCAGGGTTAAGGGCTAGGATTACGATGTGCATCAAGTATGATTAACACACACAAAAAAGCTTTGCATGTGCCATTTCTGAGTAACTGTTTATTGGTTTATTATATGGTGTTTGATAAATTTAGTACTGGTAAAAGAATTTAAATATATGGACTTTACCAAACCAAACTAATTGTATCCGCCCTCACGCCTCACCTCGCCTCCCGTGGCCCCCCTCCCTACATCGCTCCTCTCTTTTGTCTTTTGCCTTTCAATTTCTGTGGCGATCCTGCTGGCATCAAAGATTAACAAGTATACAACAGGTCACCCTATGCTTCAGACGGTGAACACTTTTCAGAAAGATCAATCGAGCCAACAACACCTCAGCTCACAATCTGGCGCGCCAAGCAATTAGGAGTGAAAATTCAAATCCATGTATGTACAATTGTGCTCACGTTACACATCTTTAAGCATTGCCTGATAATTCAGGCTCTCCTATCTGTATCATGGGGATCTCTAACTCCATAATCGGAACATAGATGATGATGAGTAACGTATCCTGAACCGAAGATTCAAGGCAATAGACGAAGGAAAGGTTGTCACCAGCTCTGCGTCATCGAGAATCTCGTGCTGTTGAGCCATCTGGCCGGTGTCATGTGCTGCTCTCCAAGAGGAATCTAGACGGCAGACGCTAACAAAACAAAAATTAGTACAACTGCTGCAAGAGGTAACAGGATTATTTCGGGCTTCTTCCTGGAACTAAATGCAGCAAGGACGACGACTGTACTGACTGTTGGGCAGGCGCATACATTTGTTAGGTTTAAATCTTACAGCAATGACGTGTAGCTACGGATATCTTGTGCCATCTATCACCTATGTCCTTCACGTTCGTAACATTAAAATGTACTCCATCCATTTAAAAAAATGATGCCATCATTGATTTTTAAACTATATTTGACCATTTGTCTTATTATATTTAAAATAAATTATCACATATTTTGTTATAATTTGTTTTATCACTAAAGAAATTTCAATATAACTAGCCCGTCAACCCGTGGAGACGTACGGGCTAACAATATTTCAGTTGTGAAATTTTTATTTAACTTGTGGTCATATGTTCAGCTTGATAGGCCATATTGAGGTCAAACTACGTGGTCGAGTTATAATATTCTTCTGTACTACAAAGTAGAAAATTTTTGTACACCTTCATGTGGTTTAATGAGATCATTTGCAATTTGATAGTTGGTATTTGATATCTATGAGATAAAGACGGAAGCGTACGTTAGGATTCATAACACAACATATTGTTTTAAAACATGGAAGATATAAATTTGAGTGTATGTTTATCTTCAAATATAATACATTAGATCCAACCTGCCAATATATAGCGTTATCGTGGACTCGCCAATGGTAAAAATATTTATACATCCTAATTTCTTCTGTACTATATATAGTCGAGAATGCAGGATGTATGTAGAACTAATCAAAGATTTTTCCTAAAACATGTGAAGCTTAATAATAGGTAGTGGTGTGCAGTGGATTTCCTACTAAATTATCGTATCCTTTATTCTAAAGGTGTGTCCTTTTTTTTCACGGGATCCTAAAGGCGAGTCTGGGAGAAGTAAGAAGCTTGTTTCTAAAATACATGACCATAGAATTTTCCTTTGGACATGAGTTTTGAGTTGCTTAATTAGCTTTTTATTTTTCTTGACTCATATTTGGTTCTGAATTTTTATGGAAGTGGTCTTCGTCTTCAAGATTGGGCTTGTTGCTAGACTCCATAGGGATCGTATTTATTTTTCAATTTTGTTCTAATTGGATCTTCAATGATTTTGAGACAAAAAAAAAAAAGATGTAACTATGAAATACCAGACCTAGCCAGCTATGGACTCAAAAAATTAACTTTTCTCGTGTTTGCAGTGCCAAGCTACCAAGTTCTTGGACAATCTCGTGATAAATATGCTTCTGTTCATGGCCATATACTGCTTGGCTTTGTTCAGGTGTTAACTTGGCCTAAAAATCTTTCGTCTCCAAACATGATAACACCATGTAGGACTTTGTTGGCGTTAGGGAAGAACAAATCAAGCGTGGTAGCAGTGAGACTTGACATTGACAGAGACCTCACAGGCGCGCGTGATGAGGCCATTGCTGCCCTGCATCAAGCGCACTTAAGCAGCTGCTCCTCTGATCTCGTTGGTGAGCACCACTGTGGATCTGGCGGTTCTGGGGCTTGATGCTACGACGAACGCACAAAACTTGTGGGGATCAAGGAAATAGATCGTGATATAAATTTAGAAGGAAAAATGATAAAGGTATGGGATACAACATGTGATTGCTGCTATATATATGTGTGGGATATGAATGTCTTTTGGTGCAGACTCTCTACGTGACTATGTATGAATTAGAAGGAAGAAGATAAATGTATGAAAAATACATCATGTGATTGCTTTGCTTCTATATGTGGGATACGGACGTCTTTTGGTGCAGAATCTCTAAGTGACTATGTATGAAGTAGAATCCATTGTTATCACGGATAGGGATAAAGAAAATCCTCTGGTTGTGGTTTATTGTACTCCAAAACTGATGGTCGGATGTTTTGGTTTTTTGTGAGAATTTTTAGGATTTTCACCCGATTAATGTGAAGACTTCAAAAGGAGCCTCCAATTAGTAAATATAAGATTCTTTATATTTGAATAGATATTTTATTTAAGACAGATGTAAAATATTTTAAAAGTCAATAACGACATCAAATTTTTGGGAATGAATGTAAAAACTCCATGTTTCTATTTCAGTTTTGGTATAATAAACATTACGTGGGGCAAAAAAATCAGATTACTCGTGAATGAAGGTAGTAAAGATTAGCTACTCAAACTAAGGTAAGAATTTTTTTTAGAATTTATGTGTTTACTGTATTCAAATGATGCAAAGTTCTTAGCCCAGGATTTCCATAAGGAAAAAGAATTCTACAATGCTAACATATTTTGGTGACAGTAAAGCATATTTTAAAGCCGTGCCAACAACCTTGCTCTTATACAACTTTATGTGATGTGTCTTCTGCATATTCTTTTGAATAATTGAATCCGTTCAGGTTTGAGCCACCATTAGTCGGTGCGGCACACCAACCGTTAGCTGAAGCTCCTTTTTTTTGACAGGGTTAGCTGAAGGTCGTGGTAGGCTAGAACCGCAAAAAAGGTGATGCACCCGTAACCACATTAACCATGTGCTAACATATCTCAATCATAAAATTTGTTGCACTGGTGTGTTCGTTTCCTGAGTCTAAATTTTAGAGCTGTCACATCAAAAAAATCTTATTCTTTAAGACTATTAAATAAAGTTTAATTATAAAACAAATTACAGGTCCCTAGACTAATTTACGAGACGAATCTAATGAGGTTAATTAAGTCGTGATTAAAAGACGGTTACTGTAGCATCACTTTAGTAAAATATAGATTAATTAAGCTCATTAGATTCATCTCGTAAATTAGCATCAATCTGTCAATAAGGTTTTGTCATTAAATTGATCGAAATATTTATAAATAATAAGATTCTCTTTGATGTGACAGTGCTAAATTTTGGAGGACAGGAAACGAACACACCCTAAAGCAATGAGATATAGTTTAGTTGGAATATTCGGCACAGGGAAAAACAATGTTCTGTTGTTGAAACACACCTGAATCCTCCGTAAACCTGAACATCATGCAGCCGTGCTTTTGTTTATTTAGCGTGTCCTATTTTATCCTGGTAAAGCTAACAGAAGTTCAACGCATGCAGTTGCTACAATAACGAAGTGACATGAGTTACATAAACATATTATATACTTTACATATATAAAACCCAAGGATCATACTGAAGCTTCAACCATTGGGGCCAATGTCCTTAGCTTAAGCGTTAAGGTACCATAGATGTCCGCAAAGCATTTAGTAACTTAATTACATATATCGTAAATGCTACTAAAGAAAATTAAACCGTACTCTACAAGGCAACTCTGCCAGCTCAAACCCAACAGCACCATCTAATGATGAACTCTCCACAACAACATCCACGAGTACTAAATCCAACAACCGAGAAAGACTACTAATTGCACATGATTAAACTTCCCTCCAAACTCAAATAAGTTCTCAGGACCAAGTCTCTTAAATTCTGAAACTACCTATGTGCACCTTCTAAAATCAGGATATCACCAGCAGAGATAGAAGACTAAGAACGTGTGTTGATCTCATGGTCTCAACAGCAGTAGTCATAGATGAGAAGTTCCATCCATAAAGATGAACATCAGAAAACTGCACGTTAACCCCTTGCTTTCCTAGTCAAGGGGCTTTGTTGTTTGAACAATGGGGTTGGATGTCTTCTGAGTTGAACGGCTCTTAACAAGTGGAACCAATGACTGGACTACATCAGCCATTAGTGGCCTATAGTCTGCCTCAGGTTGAACACACATGGCAGCAATAGCAGCCACTTGAACAGCATCTTTCAGCGAATATTGGCCTTCCAATCCTGGATCCAGGATCCGCACAACTTTCTCCCGATCAGTGAGCATAGGCAATGCCTGCATTAATGTTTAGATATATGTAATGTTCAAGCAACAGTCTTGTAAACCACAAAAGATGACATGTTCCTCACAAGTATAAGGATGAGATGCAGGTGGATCATAATTAAGACATCGTGACATGGAAATGAAAAAAAAAAATATTTTTTTCAAAAGTACAAGAAATACGAGGACCTTGAGTCCTCGAGTAACTGAAATACATGTACATATCCTATGCACTAATCGGAACAACCTTAAATGTTTTCCTTTGAAAGGAAAACTTATTTAGTGCAGACCACCTAATTGGTGGAATCATGAAAACCCTCTCAAAAAGCATATCTAGAAGTTTCTGAAAAAATTCCAAAAATCAGCACATATGTAGCATGGTGAAATATGTCCATACAAAAATTCAAGTCCAAATTCAACTTTATTCAAAAATACAAAAAAACATATCGCAGGGAAGAAAACAAAAATCCACAGCACATGCACTATTGTTGTCCCTTCTCTCTCTTTCTTCAAGTGAACTCAAATTTGGTCTTAAAATTTTGTGAGCCTGCTTCTCCATATCATCTACATATGTACCAAGTTTCAGAATTTTTTAAAACTACTACGTACGTTTATTGTAATGGTTTCACAATTCAACCGGATAGTTTGTTTGCACCAAATATTTTTGCACCTTTGAATGCTGCAGTGTTATATAATGTACACTCATTTAAGATCAGTAACTTGAATACTATTTTGTATTATATGTATAATCAAAGATGGAGAAGAAAATAACTCAATGTAAAATTGTAAAGCAAGGCCATGTTGGCCACACCAATGTCATACTTACCCAGTTGACTAGAACACCTTCGCCAGGAGGCCTCTTCATATCAACTGGTACCCTGCCAGTAAGCAACTCCAAAAGCACAACACCATAACTGTATACATCTGATTTGGTAGTCAAATGACCAGTCAATGCATATCTGCACAGATTTGTAGAATGTCACATTAGAAACAGGGCAACCAGTATCAGACTTCTGATTCTTGGTGTTGAATTTTAAAATATGCTCTAATTAACCAAAAAAAGGGACAAAAAGTTAACGTTAGCCTGATCTTACTCTGGTGCAACATAGCCTTGTGTTCCTAAAACTCGGGTTGAGACGTGACCACCTGCTCTATCAGATCCAAGCTTAGCAAGACCAAAGTCTGAAACCCTTGCATGAAAATCCTTGTCCAAGAGAATATTGCTGCTCTTGAAATCTCTGTGTATAACAGGCGGATTAACGCGCTCATGAAGATATTCCAGACCTTTTGCTGCTTCAAGTGCTATTCTCAGTCTTGTATCCCAGTTCAATTTTGAGATCCCACCACAGGTATCTATAACAACAACATTGTAGTGTCAAAACAGAAGTTATCTTCTGTCTAACTGTGTTAGGTGGTATTAATAGCCAACTTCAGGTGTCCATATCAACCTAGCAAAATGACTACAACTTTTTTGACTACAACTGAATGTGAAGTTCTACACCTGTAAGCTCAGGGTTAAAACTAGTACAGAATTTCATTTCCCAAGTTCTCCAAATTATAACATCTAAAAGGATTATCACTTCTCAACAAGATATAGTTACTAAATATTAAATGAATTCATAATTAAAATGCAGAATACCTACTTAAATAAGGATTATCGTCACTAAGCAACAAGCAGCATATGAAGGCAGTAGAAGTATGCAACGTTGTGCTTCTCGTAGGCTTTACCCTTTTTTTTTTTTGAAAGCATAGGCTTTACCCTTTGGGCATCCTTAGCCAGGATAAATCCACAGTGTCTATTGAACTGAAAGAGCCCTAAAGTGCTTTTCTCAGCTTTCAATGGCCCATATGCAACACCCTATGCAACACTAGAAGCTCAACACAGATATAATTGGATGATATAGATAATGGGCACACCTCTTGGATAAAGATGCTCCTGGAGACCCCCATTGGCCATGAACTCATACACCAGTAACCGGTGTCCACCTTCTGAACAATGACCAATCAGACTCAACAAATAAGGTGATCGGAGCCTGGTCAGCAACTCCACCTGCAAAAACATCACATTAATATCAGTGGTTCAGAAAAGCATGACATTGATGTTTCAAAAAGAGATATGAAACTCTGAATCAAAGACAATGGAAGAATCAATGGATTAGATTTCAGAAGTACCCAGAAGATCCTCCCCCACCAAAAGACCGTGTTAGCATGACTAGTAAAGAGCAGGGTTGTGCCGGTCTCATCTGACTTTCTAATTAATTGACAAACAGTCCAGCATATATGTGGAAGTTGAAGTGATTTACTGCAGTGCTCCTAATACGGAAAAAAACACTGCAGGGACAGAATCAGAAGTTCCAATTTGCCCCTCAAACTTCTAGTTTGTTCCAAATTTACCAACCTCACCTTCAAGCTAAAAAGATTATACTACCCACGTGCAGTAAGACAGCTGCAAAGATTTAACCTTCAGTAGTAAGTCCCCCACATACATGGTTAGTTATTTGGCAAGGAAATAAAATAGCGGATAGTGAGGATTAATACTTCACAGCGAATAGGCATCGGCACAGCAGATAGCAGATAACGGGCAATATTGCGGACGTTAAGTTCCAAAAATAGTGCATATATTTTTCACTTTTTCTCATCATAAAAATCCGGTATAGTAGTCTGGTCACCTAGAACTTGAAATTTTGGAGCATAAATCATACAATATGATCAGGCTAATTCTATTTTTAAAAAAATTATTTTAAAAAGAATAAACTAGTAATAAGCTGCTATCATATTGAAACATCTCATGCTATAGCAGTCTTACAAGTGCAATAGCGGGCACTAAGTTACAATGAGCTATTTGTTGAGTACTTCCTTACAAGTTACATTGCTACCTCTGTAGCAGGCACGGTTGTGGACGTTTCAAAAGCCATTTTATACTAGATTGCTGTTTACAAACTAAATAAACAGGGCAAAGATCTGAAAATCATATATGGAGTTCACAGTTCCAACTGATCTAAAATGGTGACACCTCAAGTGAAGAATTTCCCAGGAATAGGAAGGGACTATTACAGTACATTTTAGATGGGGTGGTCTTAAGCAGGCGACAAACCCACAAAATCCCAATCCACAGTGACCCCATGTACGTTCGTGAAGCGCTGCAATGTCTCCCATTTGGACCGCATAAACATTCACCGAGGTGCAATACTGCAAGATCCAGCATTTACGGACTGAAACACGCAGCATGACGCGGTAAATCATGTTCCCGTCCCCATTTTCCAGCACATGGAAGCACCCGCATTTGCTGAAAATGTGCAAGGACTCGATCGAAATGCAGAAATTTTTACCTCCATCTCGAACTCCTGCTCGCCCTGCTTCCCGGGGCGGTCCATGAGCTTGACCGCGACCTTCCTCCCGTCGGCGAGCACCCCGCGGTACACAGCCCCGAAGCTCCCCTGCCCCACCATGTGGGCCCGCCCGAATCCGCCCGTGGCCGCGTGGAGCTGCCGATAGCTGAATACTTGCACGCCCCTCTCCCCGCCGACAACCACCGCGGTGGTCCCCGCCCCGCTGCCACTGGCGGAGTTGCTGGACGGGCTCTCCTTCCCCTGGGGAGGCGGCGGCGGCGGCGGCGGGAGGGGGAGGGGATGAGGAGCGCTTGGGGAGGTTGAGCGAGTTTAGGCGGCGGGACACCTTGCGGGTGATGTAGCAGTAGTAGGCGAAGGCGGCGATGAGGGAGAGGAGGGAGAGCGCGGCGAGGGAGACGATGACCAGCAGGGCCACGGACTCCTCTCGCTTGTACTCGTCGCCGCCGCCGCCGCCGCCGTACGACATTGGGTTCTGAGGTCGCCGGAACCCTAGGTTAGGGGCCGGTTTGGTATGGTGCGGAGGGACAGGGAGAGGGAAAGATCGAGTGATCTGAGGAAGACGACGAGGGTTTTGGGTTTGGGAGTGGAGTCACTGCTTCACTGGAGTGGAGCAGAGCTGCCGTCTCTAGCTCATTTTTTATGCGCAGAAACCGATGTCAGAGATACTCCGTCCAAAATGTAAGCATTTGTTGACTTTTAGAGATCATGTTTGACCATTCGTCTTATTTAAAAAATTTGTTAAAATTTTATTTGTTTTGTTATAATTTACTTTATTCTTAGATATGTATTGAGTATGTCTTCTTTATTTTTGTATTTGCATAAATATTTTAAATAAGACGAATGGTTTAACGGAAGTCGAGAAAGTCAATAAATCCTTACATTCTTGGACGGAGGGAGTAGTGAGGAGCGGTATGGTCCCACTCATCAGGAGAGAGCGGAAAAGTAGTGCAACCTCTATACAAATAAGGGTGTGTTCGTTTCTGGGGTGTAGTAAAATTTATTTATAGCTGTCACATCAAAAAAAATTTTAAGTACTAAATAAAGTTTAATTATAAAATAAATTACAGCCCATATACTATTTACGAAACGAATCTAATAAGGTTAATTAAGTTATGATTAGAAGACGGTTACCGTAGCATCACTTTAGCAAAACATAGATTAATTAAGCTCATTAGATGGCGGGGACTTTCGTTCCATTATCTAAAAAAAGCTCATTAGATTCATCTCGAAAATTAGCACCAATCTGTCAAAATGTTTTATCATTAAATTGATCGAAATATTTATAAATAGTAAAATTCTCTTTAATGTGACAGTGCTAAATTTTAGAGGACAGAAACAAACGGGGCCTAAATTGCAATTGCTCCTGGAAAAGCCTCTTCGCTCGAGCAAACGCCCGGGAAGCTCTGCTCCACTCCAAATAAACAATCCAAATAAATAAATAATTTTTCAAATTCTATAACCTATATATTAATATTCTTCCCTCTATTTACATGCCATCGAAAGATTTCAAAATTGAGGAAAGATGACATATTATTCTCCAAACCACTATGGCAATTGTATTTCATTTTGTTATTACCAATAGATTATAGTTTCAAATTTTAAACAATAACAACTTCTTTAATGGTATAATCTTTAGGTTGTTTTGGGTGGGCTTGTAGTTTCTAAACCCCACAGTATTAATAAACTCTAGTTTCATAAACTAGATGCATGTAGAAAGCTGAAAGCAAACGCTTTTTTATATAGTTTTGAGATTGAGATTAGTGTATTTAGCTACTATAGCATTTTTTCTAGTATAGCGTATATTGTATCATTTTCTCGAAAATTTGGTTGTTGGAATATTTCAACTTATGCAATGGCCTAGGCAAAGGAACAAGCAGGGTGTGCCCCCTATGCTTGATGCAATTGTTCATTGTACCAAAAAAGTAACCATAGAATCCAGCAAAAGAAATGATATTGGCTCTCATCCTGCAAAAATCATTGTTTGATGTTCATTTTTGGCTCCATCACCTGCCTTTAAGGGAATGCTTTAATTTCACAGTTATACAAGCATTTCTTTTTGTTATATTTATATAGTAATAATTTTTTCATCTTAATTTATGAAAAAATATTTGAATGTCGTCAAATATTCTTTTGGATTTAAGTTATCTATCATTTTAAATACCAACATTTTTATCAAATTATGTCATATTCACTTCCCAATACACCTTTTTCTTTTTCAATATATTTGTATATCTATCTCTATTTCTCATTTTTATCTTTTCTTAATTTCCATACCTAGAGCTAAAATACAAAATATATATTGAAGCAGAGGGAGTATATAACAACAAGTCATATAATGATGCACCATTAGTCTTACGGTACTCCATTTTATATTATAAAACCGTTGTTTCATGATAATGACAGGCATCTCTTCCTCTCCTCTAAAACAGTAAGAGTCTTATTTCACTTCACAGATGGGGCTTACATAGATTTTTTTGTACTTTTATGACTTTGACTAAATAATTCTTCGTCCATTCAGCTCTTTCATGACTTTGACTTAAATAACTCTTGGTCGATTCAAACTCTTTCATGACTTTGACTAAATAACTCTTCGAGTCAACTGCTTGTCACGTTGAGATATGTTCTGAAAATAGACACGCGAAAAGCTGCATATATACAAGATTCGACATCACTGAAATTGAAATTAGGTTGCACCAACATGATCTCTTGATCTCTCATTGTCCCACAATATTTGGCCAAGTTTGTCAACTGTGGTACGGGTTCGTTGAAATTGTGCTAAGGATGTTCTAATGAAAGTATAAGAATGATTAAACAAGATATATGCTCACATGTACCTTGTAAGAATTTCATGCTTTCCCATAATGTTATTTTCAGCTTCAACATATTGTACTCTCACAAAAAAATTGTCCTCATCCAGCTCATATAGCAACCTCCATTGGAACGATCTAAGAACATTGCTACAGATAAAAGGGTGACTGATGACAAACCCATAATTCACCAGCTTTCACACCGTCTCCAAGCTTAGGATTGATCTTTAGATCTGACTCTAGTTTTGAAGATTGGAGTTACCATTTACGATTGCTTTCACTATTATATATCTTCATTTCTGCGTACTTGGGTGATGGCTCCCTTTCTAAAAGTCAATAAGAAACCAGCTCTTTGTACTAGTTTACTAGGAAAGTGACACTTGAGTGAGAATCCCTCATCAGACCCATAAAAGCATGGCGGTACCAAACAGAAAGGCTATCTGGCATTCGGCGACTAATTTGGCTATAAAAAATGTGTGATTTTCTAAAGCTGAAATACTCTCTGCGAGCTTATTTTTTTCCAGATTAGGTTGGATCTTTGAATATGAAGCACATAAGAAACTTTCAATATTTGAAAGGGATTCATACGTACTGTACTGTGCGAGTTGGATTTTCCGATGGAGTTCTTGTAGCTCTTTCCTCGCAATCAACTACATCTGCCCTTCAAGCTTTGATGGCTCAGCCACAAAGTCCACAAGGTTGAATCCGTACTAACCTATATTTCGACTGTCCAAGTGTGGGGGCTGCTAATTTGTGGCCGGCTAGTGACTAAAGTCACTGCATTTTCATTTTATGGAAGTTTTACACACCGTAAATATCAATTTTAGGAAAGCTTTGTCATAAATTACATGCATAAGTTATCGAATGACTTATATAAATAACTTTTCATTGTAATTGATATACATAAGTTTTCATTATTGTAACTTATATGGATATAACTTTACACAAAGTTTCACCAATGTGAGGAAGCATACCACCAATGGGACATGAGATTTGCGAGATATGAGTCAGCAACATCAGGGAGTGTCATCTAGCTTAGAGTAAAAAAATATCTTTTTGTTGTCCTTTTGCAGTTTGGGGAGATCAAAAGGGGCTTTTGCACCATTGTATATAGACACCACTTCGATAACCGACCGACCCCAAAACAAAGTTCATTTTAACTAAACCCAAGAGAAAGCAGTAGTACTACGTTCCACGGTGGCACAACTTTCCTTTCACCGCCTTCCCAACAGGATAACCGCAAAAGGCGTTTTCCCCGGTGCGTAAATGGGGCGCCGAAAGACACGCGACGATGACGTGAACCCCTGCGCCGTCCTTCTCCGTGACCGTCTCACCACGGCGCGCACTTCCGCAGCCAACCACAAGTTGTATCTGCCACGGGCCCACATCCTCGCACACTTCCCCCAAAGACGCAGTCTATACACCCGCCTCTACTGGGACCCCAGCATTCGATCCCACGTGCAGCGACACCGTCATGGACCGCGCCTACGCACCGAGGCGGTGGGTCCCGCACGCAACGGCGCCCACGAGGCCTTGGCGCAGATGCGACGCAATTTTTCTCGCCTTGTTAAAAGCGCAACGGCACCCCGCGATCTAGGCCGCCCGCCGTCTTCCTCGCCTCGCCTCGCCTCGTTCGCTTCGCCGCCTCCGCTTCCGCTCCCGAGCTCCGAGCCCAGCAGAGGAGCGCATTCCCGCTCGGATCCGGAAGGAGGAGGAGATGGCGGACGCGAAGAAGCAGCAGCAGACGGCGGCGGCCACGGCCGGCGTCTGGAATACCATCAAGCCCTTCGTCAACGGTGGCGCCTCCGGGATGCTCGCCACCTGCGTCATCCAGCCCATCGACATGGTCAAGGTACCCTCCCAGCGCGCCCCGCTTTCGCTTCGCGCTCCTTGCTTATGAGCTGGGGTGGTGGGATCGGCTGGCTGGCCGACGTAGATCTGCAGGAATGGGCGATGCTTGGTGTGTGAGATGATGTGTTGGGCACATACTTGCGAAATTTCACGCTTCTGTATGTTGGATCTGATCAAGTGACGCTGGCCGTGGTTGGGAGTAGTGGAAGTGAGCTGGATGTCCGGGTGTGGGTAGCTGTAGATCCGTGGGAGTCGCAGTAAATGGATCTTAGATGTGTGTGCTGGCGGAATTGAAGCCATTAATTTTGCGATCTCTTATTTTTTGTAGTAGAATTTGCCTCCTATGGTCACTTATATAGGATCGATCGAGGTCAGTGGCATGTAGTGTGTTCAACTAGTGTGAGATAGGCCATTATGTCTTGTTGTTTGGTTCTCTTTGGCTAGATCTGCATACCTATGGCGATCTTCACTAGATTCTGATTGGATTTTCGTTTGTAGTAGTTGTCTCATCCGAGATCTCCTGTCATGTTTTGCTTTTTGGAAGTTTAGCCAGTGGCTGGCTTCATTTGAGGAGTCAAGAGTGAACAAGCTCTCATAAAGCAATTGGTAATTTGCGGGGTGATGATCCACTCTTCTGGAATTCTTTCAATAACATGGCATGGTTTACGATGACACATCCAAGTTTGCAGCTAAAATAAACTTATGTTCCAGCTTGAAAACTGGCTGGATAGATGTCACTGTCATGGTGTTGATGCTTTGTATTTTTGAAGGTGTCCCTTTTAACAATTGGGGTCCGTATGATAGTATTAATTCTTGTTTCCATCTCAGGTGAGGATCCAGTTGGGTGAGGGCTCCGCAGGGCAGGTCACAAAGAACATGCTTGCCAATGAGGGGTCCGTTCCTTCTACAAGGTTTGTTCTTCTGTTGTGCTTAATAACATTATTTGCAATGTTGTAGCACTTGCTTTAGTGTTGACTCTGCTAAGTAGAATTGCCTTATCACCATTTTAGTGAAGACGAACCATAGACAAGTTAAAAAGTTCCAACAGTTTCTCACAATAACTAGTATGCAGCATGTGAGTGGACACACCACTAGACATATACGCTATGTATTTGGATATGGCTCTTTTTATCAATCATATTATTTTGCAATTCGATATTCATTTAGGGTCCAGGCTGTATGTTCTGTGTCCATTAATCTTTTTATGATTTTTCCACCCTAAATGTCAGAATCATTGTTTAATCCGAGATACATTTAATATATGGTAGTTATATCCCTGTTTTGCTCAATACAGTTTGTCAAGCTTGTTCCACATTTTTTTGTTCAGTTGATTATGTTGTGATTGGTATGCTGCTTCAATGCCCTGTACATTTTTCTTGCCAGGGTCTGTCAGCCGGTTTGCTTAGGCAGGCAACTTACACAACTGCTCGTCTTGGATCCTTCAGGTTTGCCCAGTGTACTCGTTTAAGGACAAACATTTTAAACTTATATTTGTTGTGTTTGCATGAAAATCTCTTGGTTCAGATATCTTAGTTGTATTCTATAATCTCTATATCGAAAAAATGGCTGCAGTTGCTGCTGGCATTTATTTTTGGTATCTTGTTAGACATAAGGTTATCGGTGCAATGATTAGCTGTGCAGGCTTGTTTTGGTTGTATTCTATTCCATTTATATTTGAAAAATGGCTGCAATTGCTGTTGGATTTATTTTTGGTATCTTGATTGTTGAGACAATGCTGCTTTCAACGTCTGATGAGTTTCTTATCAGAAATTCACTTATAGGTGCAACTTTGATTAAATATGCATACTTCCAGTTGAATTATATCACACTATGATTTCCATGCAATGTGATTTTCCTTTCTTACCCTTCATTTTTTTTCCTTTAGTCATTAGTTAACGTCAAAAGATAACCCTTGATTATTGACCCCAGTAATTGTTACTATCCTACCATTGTGGTATGATACAAATTATCAGTACAAAGTAGAAAAAGTTTACTTTCATTATGTTGTATCTTGTGTATTGCAATAAGTTTCCTTCTTTTAACAATTAAATTCTAATTTCATGTTATGTATTTGGTTTATATTTTTCAGGGTTCTAACGAACAAAGCAGTTGAAAAGAACGAGGGAAAACCATTGCCACTAGTCCAGAAAGCTTTCATTGGTCTGACTGCTGGAGCAATTGGTGCTTGTGTTGGCAGTCCTGCTGATTTGGCACTCATTAGAATGCAAGCTGATTCAACCTTGCCTGCTGCACAAAGGCGCAACTACAAGAATGCTTTCCATGCGCTCTACCGTATTTCTGCGGATGAGGGAGTTCTTGCACTTTGGAAGGGTGCTGGCCCAACTGTGGTGAGAGCTATGGCTCTGAATATGGGCATGCTTGCTTCCTACGACCAGAGTGTTGAGCTATTCAGAGACAAGTTTGGTGCAGGAGAAATTTCCACTGTCATTGGTATTACTCTAATCTAATCGAACTTCAGCAGCTGAATTTTTCCTTGCACGTGTTTGGCAGTGGGTGCTATTTGCACAAAATGCTTGTTTTGTTTACTGGTGGCTTTCCTGTCCCCTTATGCCACTGTCAACTTTGATTTCAGGAGCCAGTGCTGTTTCTGGATTTTTTGCCTCTGCGTGCAGTTTGCCCTTTGACTATGTGAAGACACAAATTCAGAAGATGCAACCTGATGCAAATGGCAATTACCCATACAAGGGTTCCCTGGACTGTGCGCTGAAGACCTTCAAGAGTGGTGGCCCATTTAAGTTCTACACTGGCTTCCCAGTCTACTGTGTCAGGATTGCCCCTCATGTCATGGTAAAGCGGGAATATTTGAATGACCTTCATCTCATTTTATCCTTTCACTATAAATCTGTCACTTCTGCAGCATACTTATGTGTTAATTTGGATGCAGATGACCTGGATATTCTTGAATCAGATCCAGAAGTTTGAGAAGAAGATTGGCATTTAAAACAGCCGAAATTGTGGGAACAGGCGGTGGTTTGCTTCATGTTATCATTGCTTGACTCGTTTAATAACTTTCCAGCTGCTTTGACACTCTGGTAGTTGGTTTTGGTAGACAAGTCTTGAACAATTCTTTACCCTAGCTTACATGTCGCGTGGCGTTTACAATAATGAGAACGTTGTTGTATTGGGGCAATTCTTTGGGTGGATATGTTTTTGTTGGCTGTGGATGCACCAGCCATGAGAAGAGGGGATACTACCTAGTCGTGCCATTGAGTAGGGCCTGAATGGGGACAGGACCTGAGTTATACAGATTTTGCAAGAAAGTTCTTATTAGTCTCCCATTGCATGTTACTTAATTTTCTAGAAACTATCATGTGAAAGATTTTGTTTATTTATTGATCTAGCTTGAGAATTTCCCCTCATGGTGAATTGTGACGTTTAACAAGTCGAGAGGAATTGTGATGAGTAGCTGTGTAGCTATTGTCCTATTGATCATTCTGAATGCCCGTTTAGGATCTCCCGCTCTAGACAGTTCCTTTTGTTATTCTATTGTCAGTTAGTTAAATCTTCAGTGAAATGTGCAGCATGATTCCTTCAGATTGCAAATACTAATGGAAGGACATGCTGCAGGCGATAAACGTGGTGCGACTTTAGAAACTACTGGTATATGAACCAAGGAATATTTCCTTCTCTTGGTTCTTAGAAGTTGCAGTTGCAGCTCCCGGTTTGTACAAGTTGGAACAAATTTATTAGCGTGTGGGCTCCAAAAGTTGCAGCACTTTGGATTTCACAACAACTAGAACCGTAAGAACTGAATTTCCAAAATTTTCGTAGATGAAGACATATATGTATTTTCGGATTTGAGCAACCAAACTCCACTTTTTGAAATCTAAGCAGCATGTCCACGACGTGTGCAGCCCATTTTAACTGGTGAAGAATTAAACAGGGCCGCTACTTTCACCGAGCAACTGTTTATCGTCATACTGAACCCAGAACGAAGCATAAAGATTGTCAAACCGTTTTGTGTTATTTTAGTTAACTATCAGTCTATCACTATCTGCAGGTCTTGCACTCTTTCTTCACGAGACCTGCATCTCGTGGGTACTGAGCGTTGGGCCTCCTGCTCCTTTTTAAAAATATTATTGGCCTCTTTATATAGAAAAACCATGAGAAAACAAGTCAATATCGCTAGACTGTTGCACGTGCATTGACAGATTGACTACAAAGTAATTCATGTAGTCCCAGTAATAAACCACAAAAAGGGAATATCTTTTTCTTTTAGCATGACAAAAGGAAATATCTGATGCTCAAGAGTTGTTGCTCTGCTAGACAACAAAACAGCCTTCTATATCATATCTGCGGCCCATAGGACACACTGCTTGTGTCCTAAGAAAAACTCTTTACAGATGAAAATACAGGTGCATTGTGCTCAAATCCAGAAATATTGTCCGCATGGGCTCAAAAGCAAAAAGAAATATGTTTGCCCTTCCCGTCGTGAGAGGAGCCTCAAGTCTTCTAGGTGGTTGTTTAGTTGCGGGTCATGTTCAGCCACACCACAGTGTGACACTTAAATTGTGATGTGGAAAATCAATATCATAACCATGGTGAAAAAAAGGAAACCATGGATATCACAACTTTTGGTGCTATCAACCAAGTTCCACATAATTTTTCTTGAGTGCAGCGCGAAAAAATAACCCTACACCTACCCGCAGAATTTTTTGAGACATTATAACAAAAAATGTGGATGGATATTTTGAGACAAGTGAAAGGATACATTTTTTTTTAGGAAAATGGAAGACATATTTCTAATAGTAATTTTAAAAGATTGAAACGGCGAAAACGAAGCCCACGGCCCACTTAATTTACTGCGGACACCCAAACAGAACGCCAAGGCCCAAGTCCCATAGCACAAGGCACAAGCACAACTGAAGGGCTCTCTCCCCTCAAAAAAAAAAAGACTGCTCCCAGGTTTTTTTTTAAGAAAAACTGAAGTGCTGTCTTTTCTCATCGCACTTTGTTGCGCTGCGTGGCGCACCGCACCTTCTTGCTCCTCGGCCGGCGAGGGTTTCCGGGACGGCTATGAGCGAGCAGAGCGCAATGTCGAAGGAGCAGGACGCGCTGCTCAAGGAGCACGCCAAGGTGCTGCGGGAGCACGGCGCCCTCACGAAGGATTTCGGCGCGCTCATGGAGAAGGCGGCCGGGCAGGTGGACGAGGCCGGCCGCGTCCTGGGGTGCGCCGGCGCCACGCTGACGGAGCGCGGCGGAAATCTGGAGGTGGAGGCCTCCCGTATCGAAGCCCTGCTTCTTCCGCCGCCGCCAAAGCAGGCGGCCAGCGGATTCTGGAGGATGGCCGCGCCCTTGTCGGTAGCGCCACCGCTGGGGTGCTTGCCACCCAGCCCATCGACATGGTCAAGGTAAGGCATTGCAGACTTCTCCTCTCGCTAGGCGGGTCGCTTCCATTATCCTTGTGTGTGAGACTCTGCAGGTTGGCGTATTTATGGTGATCCTTTAACCAGAATCAGTTTGATTTTGGTTTGCAATACCAATAGACTAGTATCTGTCTGTTCCTGAGGCGTCCTGTGATTTTTCTTTCACAAGATTGCCCACGTTTGTAAATTTATTTTGTTCTTGGGATTGGCTCTGTCTTTCAGTAGTCCAGGAAACAGGATCATAAACACAATTGGGCAATTAAGGACTCAATCTTGTTGGAATTCTTTAGATGATACGCAGGAGGACTCATACACGCACATGCTCTGGAAAGGGAGACTGCCTTTCTTTCATTAAAATGATAATAAAAAGTAAACCCTGTTTCAACCTCTGTTTCAGCTTCAAAATTGGCTTCAGTGGATGTCTCAAGGTTCTGATGGCGTATCTGTTGGTAGTTTTCCATTCCTAGGCTTTAATCGTGGTCAATATCAAATTCCAGTCCGGAATATAATTGTTGTTGTTGTTGTTTCAATTTCAGGTGATGATCCAGTTAGGTGAGGGCACTGCAGGCCAGATCACGAAGAACATGCTTGCTAATGACGGGTTTCATTCTTTCTACAAGGTTTGTTTTTGTGAGGCACCTTTAATTCTTCCTCTTATAAGGTCCTGGAAGTTGTGTTTGATCCAATGCTTTGTTTTGGAAAGAAACAGAGTTTGGTCTGATGCAAGTGTATCGGTTACACAATAATTCTTGCATCCTTAACACAGGCATCTAGCATCTTAGTTTGCTCAGTTGATCTTAAATACCAAAATACGACACTGCTGCAATAGCATTCTGTTTTGCACAAGCGACCACGCGTGTCCACGTTGGTCTCTATTCCACAAATCATTTCCAATTGCCTGGCTTTAATTTCTTGAATATATGTCCTGGCAGGGTTTAACAGCTGGTATTCTTAGGCAAGTGACTTATTCAGCTGCTCGTATTGGATCCTTCAGGTTTGTTTGGTTGACTAACTTGTATAATTCTCGCTTCTGTTCTTTTGCCTGCGCAAAAGCCTTAAGCTAGTTTGACTAGTCACATTATATGATTTTCACCTGCTGTTGCCCTTGTATGTTGATACCATGATAGCTAGTCAACTTTTTTGATGAGCTGTGTGTTATGAATAGCAGGGATTGAATCGAATTGGATTACACAACTGATTGGATGATTACACTAAGGTCCCAAGGGTGAAAGGGGCTGTATATATTTAGAGTAGAGTAGACGAGGAAAGAAACAAAAATAAGGAGCTTACACTATTATCCTTAACACCGTGCTTTATTTTGTAAAGGGAATGACACCTTTTCTTTGAATATTTTACTGAGTGAACTGTGATCCTTTTGGTTTTATTTTCATAATTGTCACAATACAGCATGAATAACTGTCGTATTAAGGTTAGTTAAGTCTTGTTTCGTTGCATTCCAAAATAATATCCGAGGTTAATTATCTGTTTTGAGAAAGTTTATCTTGGTTTGTCAAATGAAGTTTGATCTCCCAATCATAATTTAATGATAAACACCATATTTGGTTTTCTATTTTCTCAGTGTTCTGACAAAGGGTGCAACTGAAAAGAATGAGGGCAAGCCGTTGTCACTAATCCAGAAAGCTTCAATTGGTCTGATTGCTGGAGCAGTTGTGTCTGTGTTGCTAGTCCTGCTGATTTGGCACTCATTAGAATGCAAGCTAATTCAACATTGCCTGTTGCATGAAGGCGTGACTACAAGAACGCTTTCCATGCACTCTACCGTATCACTACTGATGAGGGGGTCCTTGCACTTTGGAAGGGTGCTAGCCCGACTGTGGCGAGAGCTATGGCTCTGAATATGGCTATGCTTGCTTCCTACAACCATAGTGTTGGGCTATTCAGAGATAAGTTTGGTGCAGGGGAAGTTTCTACTGTCATTGGTATGACTAATCTAACTTATTGTGCTATATATAGACACATAGTACAGTAGAATTGTGCATGTTCATTTGATTTAACTTCTGCAGCTGAATTTTTCCTTGCACATGTTTGGCAGTTCGGCGGTGCTTGCACAAAATATATCTCACTTTATTTTTGTAGTGGTGGCTGTTCCATTTGATTCATTTTTGGCTTTCTCAACTTAGATTTCAGGAGCTAGTGCTGTTTCTGGATTCTTTGCCTCCGCATGCAGTTTGCCATTTGACTACGTGAAGACACAGATTCAGAAGATGCATCCTGATGCCAAGGGCAAGTACCAGTACACAGGGTTCATTGACTGTGCGCTGAAGACCTTCAAGAGTGGCGGCCCATTCAAGTTCTACACTGGCTTCCCAGTCTACTGTGTCAGGATTGCTCCTCATGTCATGGTAAAGAGGGAATAATTGGATGTGATCTTCTTGCATTTTTACATTCATTATAAATCTGTTAAGGTACTAATTCTGATGCAGATGACCTGGATATCCTTGGATCAGATCCAGAAGTTCGGGAATATGAGCATATAAGACAGTCAAATTGGCTCGTTTAGTGGCTTTCCATCTGCTTTGACACTCGTAATGTGCATCATGATTCTCGCAGATTGCAAATACATCACTTGAGTTGTAAGGACTTGTTGTAGGCACTAGGCAGTAAACTTTGTTCAGTCGTTTCAGAGCCGGCAGTAGCATTTCTATCTGGCCATATGGACTAAATATTTCCTTTCTCTTTTCTTGGTTCTTGCTCCAGAAGTTGCAGCCCCCAGTTTGTTAAGTGGAACGTTGCCAGTGGGATCCAGAAGCAACAGCATTGCGGATTTCTCAACAACTAAAACCATCAGCTGACTCACCCTTTTTTTTTTTTTTTTTTGAAAGGCGCCACCATGGCGCTGCCTTCACAGGAGGCAAGTGCGGGACGGGGGCTCGAACCCCGCCAGCACAGACGCAACCATGCGTCTTTGCCACTGGGCCACAAGCCCATCCGCTCAGCTGACTCACCCTCGCAAGCATTGTGGTTGCCCTTAGAATTTTGAGAGGACATAGCAGAGCCGTCTCTAGGAATTCGGGGCCCAGGGGTGAAATGTATAGCAGGGCCCTAAAATTTGAAAATTCACACAGCAAAATCAAACTTTCGGCTAGTAAGCTTAAGAATTTATCAAATATTAATGTCAAAAGAGTTTTATTTGAGGCATTGATGTTAGAAGAGACATAGGTTTTAGAGGCAATTTTTAGAGATATAAATGCATTCATGTGTTTGAGATAAACCTGTGTCAAATGAATTACTAAAATCCTGTTGTCTTGGGCTAGGCATTAGCGTGTAAAGAAAGTCATAAGAAAAAAAAAGAAAATAAGATGAAAGGTCTTGAGTTGTGTTGAGAATGAGCGGTAAGAGTGTTTCGGCTGGATGTGTAGTATTGCCGGGAAAGAAGTCTATTTTGCCTCCCTCAATTCTTACAAAAGTCCAATTTTTCTCCAACTACAAAACCGGGTATCCAATGTATCTCAACTATTAAAATCGTTCACTTTTCTTCCCTGGTCGTTTTTAGTTGGTGGTTTTGACCTAGTCAACTGTAGGACCCACATGCCAGGGACACCAACATTTTGAACCCACATGTCAGTAATAAAAAATGCTACCAACATGTGGGCTCCACACGTCAATGACTGATACATGAGTCCCACATATAAGTGTCACCGACACTGTGTCCCGCTTGTTGACTAGATCAAAACCACTAACTAAAACCGGTCAGGGAGGAAAAGTGGATGGTTTCAATAGTTGAGGGGGTTAGATACCCGGTTTTGTAATTGAATGAGGAAAATCAGACTTTGACAAAAAAATGAGAGAAGGTAAATTAGATTTCTTCCTATTGTCGGTGCCTAGCAAGGTTCGGGTTTGACATGGGTACCTTTCATTTTACGGTGGGCCAAACTGACAGCAAACAACCCACGAAGAGAAACAATTAATGGCCCAAAAGGCCAGAAATGGAGCAAGATAATGGTTTAGACTTCTTTTTCTTCCTAAGTGTATTCGTATCGAAGTCTCGCCAGGTTTATCTATGACGGCTCGCCGGAGAAAGAGCACCGCAGCATGATAAAATGAAGAAGGGAGAAAAGATTCGACGAAGGGGAAGAGTACCAACACAAAAAACCCTTGATTGCTTACGATTGAATATAAATTAGCTAAGGTTATTAGAAATCAAGGGCCCCAAAATTTTGGGGGCCATGTGCCGTCGCTCACCCTGCCCCTCCTAATCGACGGGCCTAGACATAGGAGCTTTGCATACCTTTCATTTCAATAAATGGTGGGCCAAACTGATAGCAAACAACCCACGAAGAGAAACAGTTAATGGCCCAAAAGGCCAGAAGCAGTGATAACGGTTCAAACTTCTTCTTCTTCTTCCTAAGTTGCCAGGTTTATCTATGACGGCTTGCTGGAGGAAGAGCACTCGTAGAATGATAAAATGAAGAAGGGGAAAGGGTCGTGACGAAGGGGAAGAGCACCGGCATAGAAAACCTAGCTTGCTTATGATTGAATATAAATTAGCTAAGGTAATTAGAAAACCTGCCTCCGCTTAATCGACGGGCCTAGACATAGGAGCATCAAAACATGAGGCAAGGACGCAGCGAGTTAGCGACCGGTTATGGCTCAATTATAGGCCTTGGCTTTGATCCAAGATCTTCGATATTTTTTCTTTGTTCTTCTAAATTTTATTAGCAATTTGTTAATTTATCAAGATTTACCCCTTCTTCTAAAGTAAATATTCTTAACATTTGGAGTGACAATATTAAATGTTGTTAATACATATTTTAGTAATCTAAATACATTTGTTTCAACATTTTACTACAAATGAAGCGAAAAAATTGTTAGTGTATATTTTTCTCATAAAGATTAAGGGAGATTAGACTCAACATGTAATAAGAACTATAGATCGACATGTACAATGTACCATCTCAACATTTTTATGAGTTTTTATGAAATAATAAAAAACAATTGAAACCGTATTGCAAAAATGATGAAAGGATAGACATTTTTAAAGGAGAACGAAAGGACACATTTAAAATATGGATTCGAAAAGGAAAAAGTCCTATTTACCTCCCTCAACTTTCATGCTTGGTGCACTATTGCTCTCTCAACTCTAAAATCGGATATTATGGTCCCTCGACTATCAAAACCATTCGTTTTACCTCCATGTCCGGTTTTTGGAGCGGTTTTAGCCGACGCGGCTGGTGGGACCCACATGTCACGGCGCCACGTCGGCGTTGTGGGCCCCACCAACCACTCCTCCGTCTCTCCCTCTCTGTGCTCGGTGTCCTCCGATGGGGCCCGTAGTGCTGATGTGGCGTCCCGACATGTGGACCCCACCTGCTACGTCGGCTAAAACCACTCCAAAAACCGGGCAGTGAGGTAAAACGAACGGTTTTAATAGTTGAGGGACCATGGATACCCGATTTTAGAGTTGAGAGAGCAATAGTGCGCCAAGCATGAAAGTTGAGGAGGTAAATAGGACTTTTCCCTCTGAAAAATGAAAATTGAAGAACCGAAGCCCACGGCCCACTTACTTCATTAGACACCCAAACCCAAACACCACGGGAAGGCCCAATCGAGGTGCTCCACCAACTTGAGTTCCAAGTTTGTCCAAGGGGCACCCTGACACGCTGTTGCCTTTTTCCACTGCACCTGTTGCTTGCGCGGCGCACCTCCTTGCTTCGCTTCGGACACCTCGGCCGGCGAGGAGGGTTTGGGGGACGGCCATGAGCAACGAGAGCGCAATGTCGAAGGAGCGGGCCGCGCTGCTCAAGGAGCACGCCCAGGCGCTGCGGGAGCACGGCGCCCTCATGAAGGACCAGGGCGCGCTCGTGGAGAAGGCGGTCGGGCAGGTGGCCGAGACCGGCCGCGTCCTGGGCCAGGCCGGCGCCACGCTAATGGAGCGCGGCGGGAAGCTGGAGGCGGAGGCCGCCCGTCTCGAAGCCCTGCTCCGTCCGCCGCAGCCGCAGCAGGCCGCCGGGTTCTGGAGGACGGCCAGGCCCTTCGTCGTCGGCTCCGCCTCTGGGATGCTCGCCACCTGCGTCATCCAGCCCGTAGACACGGTCAAGGTACTGCACTTCGGCTTGCTTCAATGTGCCTGTGTCGACGTATATATATGCTGATCTATTAACCGGAATTATTCGAGTGGATGATCGATTTGTAGTATGCCTGTGATTTTTTTCTTTCGCAATATTGCCCAAGTTTGGAAATTTAGTCTGTTCTTGGGCTTGGTTCTCTGTTTCAACTGTCAAGGAAACAGAGGATCATAAACGAAACTGGGTAATCGAAGAAGGCTTGCACTGATAGAACTGAAAATCGGCCGTACTGTTTTTCACTTTACCCGCACGAGGGCATACACGCATTTTCTGAATGCTAGAAAGCCTCCTTTCGTTAGAATGATAATAATAAAAAACTAACCCATCAGTTCCAGCTTGGAAACTGGGCTTAGGATTGATGTCACTGTCAAGGTCCTGCAGATGTCCTGTCTGTTGGTAGTTTTCCATTCTTGGGCTTTACTCACTGTGCAATCCGGAATATAATTGCTGTTGTTGTTTCAATTTCAGGTTATGGTTCAGTTAGGTGAGGGCACCGCAGGCCAGATCACAAAGAACATGCTTGCTAATGGGGGTTTCTATTCCTTCTACAAGGTTTGCTTCTGTGAGGCGCCTTTGATTCTTTCTCTTAAGAATATCGTAGTTGTTGTGCTTGACTTATGTTTTGTTTCAGAAAGAAACAAAGTATTGGTCTGATGCAAGTGTATTTTTTATCAATCCTATTCTTTTGCTATTAGATATTCAATTTAGAGTCCAGGCTGTACATTTTGTATCCATTAATTAGTTCTTTTATCCTTAACATCAGCATCATTGTTTGATCGAGGACATGTTTAAATATATATGGTAATTATGTCCTTATTTTGCACAATTTAATATGTCAGGCTTGTTCCACATTCATTTTTCAATTGAGTATCTTAGTATGATGCTTAAATGGCCTGTACATTTTTCTTGCCAGGGTCTCTCAGCTGGTTTGCTAAGACAGGCAACTTACACAACTGCTCGTCTTGGATCCTTCAGGTTTGTATATTGTGATAGTTTATATGGACAAATATTTTAGAGTTACCAGTCTGTCCTGTTTGCACGATAATCTCTCATCAGTAGGTGCAACAATGCGTCCTTCAGTTTCAAAAAAAAAAAAAAACAATGTATCCTTCCTGTTGAACTATATTACTCTAGGACTGCCATGCGATGAAATATTGCTCTTTTTTTTAAAGAAAACAATTATGTTGCCATTAATCGAGATCAAAGATGACCCTTTGTTATTGACCTTGTAATTGTTACCATCTTATTACTTTATGGTATGATAAGCATTGTCAGTACTTAAAATAAGATTGATTTACTTATATTATAAGTTGCATATTGTGAATACAGATATAAATTGAATTGTCTTACTACTTTTTGTGAAGTAAAGTTTTATCTTCTTTTAACAATTCGAATGTAATTTCATGCTATATATTTGGTACATATATTTCAGGGTTCTGACAAACAAAGCGATAGAAAAGAATGATGGAAAGCCATTGCCACTAATTCAGAAAGCTTTCATTGGTCTGACTGCTGGAGCAATTGGTGCCTCTATTGGCAGTCCTGCTGATTTGGCACTCATTCGAATGCAATCTGATTCAATCTTGCCTGTTGCACAAAGGCGTAACTACAAGAATGCATTCCATGCTCTTTACCGTATTACTGCTGATGAGGGAGTCCTTGCACTTTGGAAGGGTGCTGGGCCAACTGTGGCGAGAGCTATGGCTCTGAATATGGGTATGCTTGCTTCCTACGACCAGAGTGTTGAGCTATTCAGAGACAAGTTTGGTGCAGGAGAAGCTTCTACTGCCATTGGTATGACTCTAATAGTCTCTACAATTTATTATGCTATACCGTAGAAATTGTGCATGCTCATTTCATTTAACTTGTGCAGCTGAATTTTTCTTTGTACATGTTTGGCAATCGGGTGCTGTCTTTGCAGAATATTAAGCTTGCTTCTTTATATAGAGGCGCCCCCTGATTCCACTCTCAACTTTGATTTCAGGAGCCATAGCTGTTGCTGGATTCTTTGCCTCTGCATGCAGTTTGCCCTTCGACTACGTGAAAACACAAATTCAGAAGATGCAACCTGATGCCAATGGCAAGTACCCGTACACAGGGTCCGTGGATTGTGCACTGAAGACCTTGAAGAGTGGCGGCCCATTCAAGTTCTACACTGGTTTTCCTGTGTATTATGCCAGGATCGCTCCCCATGTCATGGTAATGTGAAAATACATGGCTGTTGGACTGTTTTACCTTCTCTTTCAAATCAATCTGTTTGCATGTAAATACTTATCCACTGTTACTTCTTGTGTGTAGATGACCTGGATATTCTTGAATCAGATCCAGAAACTCCAGAAGAAGATGGACTCATAAGGCGGTTACAGGTGGAATGGTTGATCACTCCGTGTTACTATAGTAGACTGCTGTTTAAAACTCTCTCGATGCTTAACACTCTGGTAGAGTACTGTTTTGGTAGACATGCCTGGACGTTTTTACCTTAGCTTAAATATAGCTGACATCACAATGGGACAAAATTTGTCCGGGTGTGGACATGCTTTTGCTGGCTGGACGCAGCCGGGGATGTTTCCTTGTTGTGCCACTGCAGGGACGAGATTTTATACAAATAGAGTTGTCATTATCTAAAAAAAAATACAAATTGAGTTGCTTCTTCGTAGTGAACCTTGAGATCTTATGTTTAAAACTGTACTGCGTGGTGGCATGAATACATTTGACGTAAAGTTGCTTAATTAGCCGTTTTGATAGCGATCTGTGCAGGGCTCATTAACTGAGTTCACATTTCCTGTTTCAGAGAATTTCACAAATTTGAATTCGAATTGGAATTTAAATTTCGAATCAAACCTCAAATTCGAATTCCACGGATCTGAATTTTACAAATTCGAATTTGTGACCAGCAAAGCAGTCGAAAGGAATGAGGACAAGCTGTTGTCAGTCACTAGCTCAGAAAGCTTTTATTGGTTTAGCTGCTGGAGCATTGGCGCCTGTGTTAGTAATGTAACCCTGCTGATTTGGCACTCGTTAGAAACTTAGAATGCAAGCTGACACAACATTACCACCCGCACAACATCGCAGCTACAGGAATGCTTCCCATGCACTCTACCGTAGTAGTACCGCTGAAGAGGGAGTCCTTGCACTTTGGAAGGGTCAAGGGTGCAGGTCCAACTGTGATAGAATTATTATGGCACTGAATATGGGCATGCTGCTTTTATACGATATAAGAGCATCAGTGCATCACGCTATTTATGGACTGATGCTCTTATATCGTATAAAAGCAGCATGCCATATGAGACAAATTTGGTACAGGGAAGCTTATACTCAGGGCCGGCCCTGGGATTTAGAGTTTTGTAGCCCATTAGGAAAGGGTAATTGTCGGCTCAAGCTGGACCAAGGGTCCAAGGTAATGGACATGCCTGGTAATAGGCCTTATGTAGATATGCTATGGGAGGGGCCTCCTAGATTCAGGGTCGTGGGCTCCTCTGTTTTTGTAATTGTTGACGTTAGCCCTTTCTATTTTTTCTGACAAAAGATTCAACATTGAAACACTGCGTTGTTTGTGGATACTTTGACTCAGCTTGTACTTTGCCTTTTTGACTACGTGAAGACACAGGTTCAGAAGATGCAACCTCCAATGGCAAGTATTCGTGCACAGGGTCCCTGGAGTGTGCCGTGAAGACATTCAAGAGTGACGGCCCTTGCAAGTTCTATGCTGGTTTTCCTGTGTATTACGCCAGGATCGCTCCCCATATCATGGGGCAAGAACAGAAGTTTAACGTCTCACAAGTTTATAAGACTCTAATTGGGCACTTTCCAACAGACTCAGCATTTAAATGGCTATGGAGATCATCATGTAAGCCTAAGCATAAAGTGTTCTTTTGGCTTCTACTGCAGAATAGAGTAAACTCAAGAGGGATGCTAAGAAGAAGACACATGATTCTTGAGTCATATATGTGAGCAATGTATATTGCATAGGGAAGAAACAACAAGGCATCTCTCCATCAAGTGCAATTCTGCAAGAATTTGTTGGTCTATCCTAGGCATTAACATTCCGGGTAGCACTAATGCTAAGAGGCTTACAAGCTGGGTGAAAAGAAAGCTAAACCTTCCCTTTGCAATGGAAATAGTGATAATCATGGCTTGGAGCATTTGGATAGCAAGAAATAAATGGATTTTTGATAACATTGCGCCAACAATACAGGGTGTCAGAGCCTCTTTTCTTGCAGAGATGAAGCTGCTATTACGCAGAATTAAAAATAGGCATAAAGAAAAGCTTGAACGATGACTTGCTTCCTTTTCTTAGTTGCTGTTCTTTTCTTTTGTTGTACTGTTGTTTTAACCTTGAAAGTTATGAATAAAGTGTTGTAGGGGCTTGCCCCTCCAGTTTTCTTCAAAAGAAAAATATGAAATATACATGGCAGTGCTCTGTTGGTTTGATCAGTTTTACCTTTGTTTCAAATGAATCTATGAGGTTGCATATACTTTTTTTTTAACCGAAGTCAGTACGGAAGACCCCTACCTAATTTTTTTTCATTAAAACTTGGTATTTACAGAGTACAAGGCCCTAGGCCTAAAAGAAGAGTTACAGAAAAAGCTTAAAACAGATTACATACAAAACGATCAATCATAGATTTGATATCCGGTTTGGTTCTAATGGCCACCTTGGAGAATTCCTCTTTGAAGCAATGCTTCCACCTGTTGGCGCAAATACTCCCATTGTAAAAAACGATGGCATTTCTATGACACCAAATGGTCCAACATCCAACAATCAGGACCTCTCTGAAAATCTTGGAGTTAAAATGACTTCTTGCTTCTTGCAGCATCTGGTCAGGGGTATTGCATATGGTTTTTTGTGTGTGTAGATGATGACCTAGATATTATCGAAACAGTTCTAGAAGATTGAAAGAGGATCCAGTAAGTTGTGTTAATTAGTCCGTATCATTATAGTGGCAACATCTTTTGCTAATGTTTTGATTGAATTTTGTTCCGGACAGTTTTGAGAATTTGAGATCTTAACTGAGGTTCAAAATATATTACAGGGTATCATGTATACATTTGACCTAAGGTTGTTTAGAAATGACAGTGTTCTTTGTGAAACTCAGATCCTCTTTGATTGTGATATGTGGAGTGCTCGCTAACTGATTTCATATTGAGAAGTTTTCTGGTTCAAAATAATAAAATATTATTTTTCCTCAACTAATACCTTGGCTCCAACTCATGGTTAGAAACTTTGAACAATTTGGACACATGAGCTTCGGTTCATTATGGTATGCTATGCTTCTAAACTTCAAGTGACTTCATTTTTATTGATTTAATCGTTCTTCCCAGGAGTTGCTGGTTCAGGATGTTACAAGGAAGTATTTGTAAAGGTGGACAACAAACACTACGTCTAGGATGTCTAGCTTAATTTATCTTGTTTTGGTTTTCCATTTTAATTCCGTGGGATATGCTCAAAGTTTGTAATTATCCGGAGGATGTGTACTTGATGTATTGACCAGAAAACTTTTCCATTTTCTAAAAAGAAAATGTATGTCAATATAAAGAAAAAATTTCCTCTTTCTCTCTGTCTTCGGGCTAAGACCAGTTTCCATGACATCCTTGTCCATAAACATCGTTTTTTGTCATTAATATAAAAAATAGGTAGGGGCCTCCCCTGCTGACCCCTGATTGAGGTCTATGTCGGTTAAAGTTCTGCATCACTGCTGTTATGACTGTTTGAAATCCAATTTGGCTGCTGGTCCAGCAATTATCAGTTGGCTAAAATACCTACTTGTGCTCGTAATTAATATGCAGATACTACATCCTAAGATAATCACTTTTTTTTTCAATTTGAGTCATTGTTTCCTATATTGTAGAACATCATGCTTCAACTGAGTCGGGCATCACCTCAACAACTTATGTTCAGTCCCACTTCACTTTCTAACTAAATGAGCTATACTAAATTAGCCATCATATTGTAGTTTTGTGACATTTTTTTGTAGCATGCTCTATTTAATTGTGCTGGAAAAAATGCCGTGGAAATTAGAGCAGTGGATACTGCAGTAGAACATATTTTCTTGCATATATACCTCAAATTAATGTGACGCAGCAGAACTTGTATAACGTTATACGTTAAGTTGCCACTTTTTGTGAGAAGTGTTGTCTATGTCTACAAAATATACAGTAATTCTCACACCACATCTTTCTTCATCTGTGTACTTTTACAGCATAGATTCATTAATTTCAGACTCTAAGAGGCGTGTCGATATATGACATAATAGAGTGGTACAAATGTCTTGTATATAACGGCCAAACACTATATTTTCTATAGGCAGCATCTTTGTGTTATTATCCTTCTTATGGCAACTAACCAAACAGCTCCAATATATCTCTCTCACTATACACTGGTTCTATGGAAGATGCAAGGTCCAAATACCCCTATCCTCTCTATTTCTCGGCAAAACACATGATACAGCGTTGCAAAGCGTGTACGTAGGGCCACTTATTGTACATCTGCACGATCGTATTTTTCTTTTGGTTTCATTTGGTCATGGGCGCCTCCTTCCACATCAGCCGTTGTGGTTTCGCACCTGCATGCGGAACAATTCAAAATAGAGGATGAGAATCTTGGTTCAGACTGGCGCCAAAATTTACAAGGGATCTTGAGAGTAGCCGAACTTGCCATTGTTGATGGGAGATTTGGACGACCGCGTATGGCACATATCGGTACGCGGCAAGAAAACGCCGGTGCCGCCCCTTCCATTATTCGGACGCCTCATCGGCCTGAACTCGCCGGCTCCAATTTCATTGTAGCGGCTCGCCGGCAGAGGCCCGTATGCGTCCGGCGCTTCAAACGTCACCTTCACGGCTGCAGAATGCAAGGCCATGTCGTTGTCGCAGAAACCTGGCACGAGTTTGGCCATTTCACCATTGGTCCTGAGAACCTCGCTTCTGATGCCGTCTTCACATTTTGACCAGTGGTTGGATGGTATCTTATTTGCTCGTGGAAGTTGGTGCTCCGCTCTGATGTCGGCGAGGCCGAGGATGCTGTTGAGGTGTACGGCGAGTTCCTCGAAGACGGCATGACTGCTGCGACAGGTACCTGCGGAGGTCGTGGTTCCGACAGTTCCGATCTCCGCGAAAATGTCCGGCGGCAGGAGCCGGTTGGCAACTTCTTCTAGCTCTTGCGTGAAGCAGCAATTGAGCATTGTTCCTGGCATAGAGGAAAAACGAGGAGCAATGGGGAGGTGGAACAAGAAGAGAGAATGCGTGGTTGATGAAGAATGGAGGAGCATGCATGGTGTTTTATGGAGCGCATGGCAAGTGGGAATTGGGCAAGAGAATGACTGGCTCGTGCTTTTTCCCACGCTTTCCTCCCTTCTCACGTTCTTCGTTCAGATTAATTATATGTGAACGCTCTTTCAGTTTTGTTGGTCAAAATACAGTTTACTATATGTGAACGCTGCAAGCACATGGAATTAATGTTAGCTAATTCCGATGGATCAATTCCAGTACCGCTATAATTAGAAATTGCATATTTTTATTGTTCTACATCTCACAAAGATTATTTGGTCAAACGATTGTCTTCCATTGTGAGTTGGCGGCCCAGGTTTAGTTTGAAGTTTCGATCACATATATCAACTTGTATAATATAAATAAAACGAGTGCATGAGTTCATCAAAATGATTCACTAAGAAGTGATGATGCACTCCAGACGGTTCCTCTAATAATGGCGTTATGCCACTTATTCTGAATGTAATTAACGTCAATAGATGATGAAACAAAACTATATGTTGCCTTCTTATCAAATCTTGAAATACCCTGCGTTTATATCACCTTCTAAAATAAATTTATTCAGCGAGTGCCCTTTGCATCGTCCTTAATGTCACCAACAATAATAAAAAAGGGACAATCTTGTTTCTACCTGGTTCCAACCCAATTATGATTTTACCCCTCATTTTTCAACTTTGTAGGAAAGCAAAGTTTATAAACTTTGTCTTCGTTTTAAAATTGTAGGGGCAAAATCACAAAATTAAAAAACAAGAGGTAAAACCACAATTGAACATTGAACTAAGGGTAAAAATGCAATAGACCCTGGAAAAAAACTTACATTCCATTACAGATTGTGAGAAATGACAAAAAAAGTGCGAAAAATGTAAGGCCAGTAATATGAGCTATGTGCTCACGTCATCCAATGGAGCAGAAGATAAGGCTATAATTTCACAGAACAATCAAAATAAACAAAACCAGTAATCAATAATCAAGTTTATGTTTTGTTTGTGCGTACACATTGCTATAAATATGGCCTGTCCCTTTT